>CATKUP010000794.1:0-65535 GCA_949786385.1 Onychomys leucogaster
GACTGCCCTTACCTGAAATGAAGTATTGCATGTAGGAAGACACAGAGCCTGGGATTTTACTCCATTTCTGAAGGGAAACACACAGCATAGTTCTCATCCATGGATCACACTCTGCTTTAGAGCGAGAAGCACGCTCTTTCTTTCTAGAGTCTCTAAGCCAGCAGGATATGTGAGTGTGCTGAGAACAAAAAAATGGTGTTTCCTACACATACGGACCATATCTAGTCCAACTCTGCTTCTGAAAGTGATACAAAGCACTGGTCCTCTAACATCCAATGCTTGTCAGTTAAGATGAGAAACGTGTGAGCTTAGTGAATGATGTAGTTCCTTTGAACTGAAAAGTGACTCCCCTTACCTAAAACGAAGTCTTGCTTGTAGTAAGACACAGAGCCTGGGATTTAAGTCCATTTCTGAAGGGAAACACACAGCATAGTTCTCATCCATGGATCACACTCTGCTTTAGAGCGAGAAGCACACTCTTGCTTTCTAGATTCTCTAATACACCAGGAAATCTGAGTGTGCCCAGAACAAAAGAAGGGTGTTTCCTACACATATGGCCCATATGTAGTCCAAATCTTCTTCTGAAACTGATACAATGCACTGGTCCTCTAACATCCAATGCTTGTCTGTTAAGATGAGAAACGTGTGAGCTCAGTGAAGGATGTAGTTCGTTTGAGCTGGAAAGTGACTGCCCTTACCTGAAATGAAGACTTGCTTGTAGGAAGACTCAGAACCTGAGATTTAACTCCATTTCTGAAGTGAAACACACAGCATAGTTCTCATCCATGGATCACACTCTGCTTTAGAGCGAGAAGCACACTCTTGCTTTATAGATTCTCTAATACAGCAGGAAATCTGAGTGTGCCCAGAACAAAAGAACGGTGTTTCCTACACATAGGACAATATGTAATCCAAATCTTCTTCTGAAACTGATAGAATGCACTGGTCTTCTAACATCCAATGCTTGTCAGTTAAGATGAGAAACGTGTGAGCTTCGTGAAAGATGTAGTTCGTTTGAGCAGAAAAGTGACTGCCCTTACCTGAAACGAAGTCTTGCTTGTAGGAAGACTCAGAGCATGGGATTTAACTCCATTTCTGAAGTGAAACACACAGCAGTGTTCTCATCCAATGATCACACTCTGCTTTACAACAAGAAGCACGATCGTGCTTTCTAGAGTCTCTAAGACAGCAGGAAACGTGAGTTTGCTGAGAACAAAAGAACGGTGTTTCCTACACATACGGACCATATCTAGTCCAACTCTGCTTCTGAAACTGATACAAAGCACTGGTCCTCTAACATCCAATGCTTGTCTGTTAAGATGAGAAACGTGTGAGCTCTGAGAACGATGTAGTTCGTTTGAGCTGAAAAGTGACTGCCCTTACCTGAAACGAAGTATTGCTTGTAGGAAGACAAAGAGCCTGGGATTTAACTCCATTTCTGAAGGGAAACACACAGCATAGTTCTCATCCATGGATCACACTCTGCTTTAGAGCGAGAAGCACGCTCTTTCTTTCTAGAGTCTCTAAGCCAGCAGGATATGTGAGTGTGCTGAGAACAAAAAAATGGTGTTTCCTACACATACGGACCATATCTAGTCCAACTCTGCTTCTGAAAGTGATACAAATCACTGGTCCTCTAACATCCAATGCTTGTCAGTTAAGATGAGAAACTTGTGAGCTTAGTGAATGATGTAGGTCCTTTGAACTGAAAAGTGACTGCCCTTACCTGAAACGAAGTCTTGCTTGTAGGGAGACTCAGAGCCTGAGATTTAACTCCATTTCTGAAGTGAAACACACAGCATAGTTCTCATCCATGGATCACACTCTGCTTTAGAGCAAGAAGCACACTCTTGCTTTATAGAGTCTCTAATGCAGCAGGAAATCTAAGTGTGCCCAGAACAAAAGAACGGTGTTTCCTACACATAAGGACAATATGTAATCCAAATCTTCTTCTGAAACTGATAGAATGCACTGGTCTTCTAACATCCAATGCTTGTCAGTTAAGATGAGAAACGTGTGAGCTTCGTGAAAGATGTAGTTCGTTTGAGCAGAAAAGTGACTGCCCTTACCTGAAACGAAGTCTTGCTTGTAGGAAGACTCAGAGCATGGGATTTAACTCCATTTCTGAAGTGAAACACACAGCAGTGTTCTCATCCAATGATCACACTCTGCTTTAGAACAAGAAGCACGATCGTGCTTTCTAGAGTCTCTAAGACAGCAGGAAACGTGAGTTTGCTGAGAACAAAAGAACGGTGTTTCCTACACATACGGACCATATCTAGTCCAACTCTGCTTCTGAAACTGATACAAAGCACTGGTCCTCTAACATCCAATGCTTGTCTGTTAAGATGAGAAACGTGTGAGCTCCGAGAACGATGTAGTTCGTTTGAGCTGAAAAGTGACTGCCCTTACCTGAAACGAAGTCTTGCTTGTAGGAAGACACAGAGCCTGGGATTTAACTCCTTTTCTGAAGGGAAACACACAGCATAGTTCTCATCCATGGATCACACTCTGCTTTAGAGTGAGAAGCACGCTCTTGCTTTCTACAGTCTCGAAGACAGCAGGAAATCTGAGTGTGCCCAGAACAAAAGAACCGTGTTTCCTACACATATGGACCTTATGTAGTCCAAATCTGCTTCTGAAACTGATACAACGCACTGACCATCTTACATCCAATGCTTGTTAGTTAAGATGAGAAACGTGTGAGCCTCGTGAACGGTGTAGTTCGTTTGAGCAGAAAAGTGACTGCCCTTATCTGAATTGAAGTCTTGCTTGTATGAAACTCAGAGCCTGGGATTTAACTCCATTTCTGAAGTAAAACACACAGCCGTGTAATCATCCACTGATCAAACTCTGCTTTAGAACAAGAAGCACGCTCTTGCTTTCTAGATTCTCTAAGACAGCAGGAAATGTGAGTGTGCTGAGAACAAAAGAACGGTGTTTCCTACCCTTACGGACATTGTATAGTCCAACTCTGCATCTGAAACTGATACAAAACACTGGTCCTCTAAAATCCAATGCTTGTCTGTTAAGATGAGAAACGTGTGAGCTTCGTGAATGATGTAGTTCGTTTGAGCTGAAAAGTGACTGCCCTTACCTGAAAGGAAGTCTTGCCTGTAGGAAGACACAGAGTCTGGGATTTAACTCCATTTCTGAACGGAAACATACAGCATAGGTCTCATCCATGGTTCACACTCTGCTTTAGAGCGAGAAGCACGCTCTTGCTTTCTAAAGTCTCTAAGACAGCAGGAAACGTGAGTGTGCTGAGAACAAAAGAATGGTGTTCCTACACATATGGACCATATCTAGTCCAACTCTGCTTCTGAAAGTGATACAAAGCACTGGTCCTCTAACATCCAATGCTTGTCAGTTAAGATGAGAAACGTGTGAGCTTAGTGAATGATGTAGTTCCTTTGAACTGAAAAGTGACTCCCCTTACCTAAAACGAAGTCTTGCTTGTAGTAAGACACAGAGCCTGGGATTTAAGTCCATTTCTGAAGGGAAACACACAGCATAGTTCTCATCCATGGATCACACTCTGCTTTAGAGCGAGAAGCACACTCTTGCTTTCTAGATTCTCTAATACACCAGGAAATCTGAGTGTGCCCAGAACAAAAGAAGGGTGTTTCCTACACATATGGCCCATATGTAGTCCAAATCTTCTTCTGAAACTGATACAATGCACTGGTCCTCTAACATCCAATGCTTGTCTGTTAAGATGAGAAACGTGTGAGCTCAGTGAAGGATGTAGTTCGTTTGAGCTGGAAAGTGACTGCCCTTACCTGAAATGAAGACTTGCTTGTAGGAAGACTCAGAGCCTGAGATTTAACTCCATTTCTGAAGTGAAACACACAGCATAGTTCTCATCCATGGATCACACTCTGCTTTAGAGCGAGAAGCACACTCTTGCTTTATAGATTCTCTAATACAGCAGGAAATCTGAGTGTGCCCAGAACAAAAGAACGGTGTTTCCTACACATAAGGACAATATGTAGTCCAAATCTTCTTCTGAAACTGATACAATGCACTGGTCCTCTAACATCCAATTCTTGTCTGTTAAGATGATAAACGTGTGAGCTCAGTGAAGGATGTAGTTCGTTTGAGCTGGAAAGTGACTGCCCTTACCTGAAATGAAGTATTGCTTGTAGGAAGACACAGAGCCTGGGATTTTACTCCATTTCTGAAGGGAAACACACAGCATAGTTCTCATCCATGGATCACACTCTGCTTTAGAGCGAGAAGCACGCTCTTTCTTTCTAGAGTCTCTAAGCCAGCAGGATATGTGAGTGTGCTGAGAACAAAAAAATGGTGTTTCCTACACATACGGACCATATCTAGTCCAACTCTGCTTCTGAATGTGATACAAAGCACTGGTCCTCTAACATCCAATGCTTGTCAGTTAAGATGAGAAACGTGTGAGCTTAGTGAATGATGTAGTTCCTTTGAACTGAAAAGTGACTCCCCTTACCTAAAACGAAGTCTTGCTTGTAGTAAGACACAGAGCCTGGGATTTAAGTCCATTTCTGAAGGGAAACACACAGCATAGTTCTCATCCATGGATCACACTCTGCTTTAGAGCGAGAAGCACACTCTTGCTTTCTAGATTCTCTAATACACCAGGAAATCTGAGTGTGCCCAGAACAAAAGAAGGGTGTTTCCTACACATATGGCCCATATGTAGTCCAAATCTTCTTCTGAAACTGATACAATGCACTGGTCCTCTAACATCCAATGCTTGTCTGTTAAGATGAGAAACGTGTGAGCTCAGTGAAGGATGTAGTTCGTTTGAGCTGGAAAGTGACTGCCCTTACCTGAAATGAAGACTTGCTTGTAGGAAGACTCAGAACCTGAGATTTAACTCCATTTCTGAAGTGAAACACACAGCATAGTTCTCATCCATGGATCACACTCTGCTTTAGAGCGAGAAGCACACTCTTGCTTTATAGATTCTCTAATACAGCAGGAAATCTGAGTGTGCCCAGAACAAAAGAACGGTGTTTCCTACACATAGGACAATATGTAATCCAAATCTTCTTCTGAAACTGATAGAATGCACTGGTCTTCTAACATCCAATGCTTGTCAGTTAAGATGAGAAACGTGTGAGCTTCGTGAAAGATGTAGTTCGTTTGAGCAGAAAAGTGACTGCCCTTACCTGAAACGAAGTCTTGCTTGTAGGAAGACTCAGAGCATGGGATTTAACTCCATTTCTGAAGTGAAACACACAGCAGTGTTCTCATCCAATGATCACACTCTGCTTTACAACAAGAAGCACGATCGTGCTTTCTAGAGTCTCTAAGACAGCAGGAAACGTGAGTTTGCTGAGAACAAAAGAACGGTGTTTCCTACACATACGGACCATATCTAGTCCAACTCTGCTTCTGAAACTGATACAAAGCACTGGTCCTCTAACATCCAATGCTTGTCTGTTAAGATGAGAAACGTGTGAGCTCTGAGAACGATGTAGTTCGTTTGAGCTGAAAAGTGACTGCCCTTACCTGAAACGAAGTATTGCTTGTAGGAAGACAAAGAGCCTGGGATTTAACTCCATTTCTGAAGGGAAACACACAGCATAGTTCTCATCCATGGATCACACTCTGCTTTAGAGCGAGAAGCACGCTCTTTCTTTCTAGAGTCTCTAAGCCAGCAGGATATGTGAGTGTGCTGAGAACAAAAAAATGGTGTTTCCTACACATACGGACCATATCTAGTCCAACTCTGCTTCTGAAAGTGATACAAATCACTGGTCCTCTAACATCCAATGCTTGTCAGTTAAGATGAGAAACTTGTGAGCTTAGTGAATGATGTAGGTCCTTTGAACTGAAAAGTGACTGCCCTTACCTGAAACGAAGTCTTGCTTGTAGGGAGACTCAGAGCCTGAGATTTAACTCCATTTCTGAAGTGAAACACACAGCATAGTTCTCATCCATGGATCACACTCTGCTTTAGAGCAAGAAGCACACTCTTGCTTTATAGAGTCTCTAATGCAGCAGGAAATCTAAGTGTGCCCAGAACAAAAGAACGGTGTTTCCTACACATAAGGACAATATGTAATCCAAATCTTCTTCTGAAACTGATAGAATGCACTGGTCTTCTAACATCCAATGCTTGTCAGTTAAGATGAGAAACGTGTGAGCTTCGTGAAAGATGTAGTTCGTTTGAGCAGAAAAGTGACTGCCCTTACCTGAAACGAAGTCTTGCTTGTAGGAAGACTCAGAGCATGGGATTTAACTCCATTTCTGAAGTGAAACACACAGCAGTGTTCTCATCCAATGATCACACTCTGCTTTAGAACAAGAAGCACGATCGTGCTTTCTAGAGTCTCTAAGACAGCAGGAAACGTGAGTTTGCTGAGAACAAAAGAACGGTGTTTCCTACACATACGGACCATATCTAGTCCAACTCTGCTTCTGAAACTGATACAAAGCACTGGTCCTCTAACATCCAATGCTTGTCTGTTAAGATGAGAAACGTGTGAGCTCCGAGAACGATGTAGTTCGTTTGAGCTGAAAAGTGACTGCCCTTACCTGAAACGAAGTCTTGCTTGTAGGAAGACACAGAGCCTGGGATTTAACTCCTTTTCTGAAGGGAAACACACAGCATAGTTCTCATCCATGGATCACACTCTGCTTTAGAGTGAGAAGCACGCTCTTGCTTTCTACAGTCTCGAAGACAGCAGGAAATCTGAGTGTGCCCAGAACAAAAGAACGGTGTTTCCTACACATATGGACCTTATGTAGTCCAAATCTGCTTCTGAAACTGATACAACGCACTGACCATCTTACATCCAATGCTTGTTAGTTAAGATGAGAAACGTGTGAGCCTCGTGAACGGTGTAGTTCGTTTGAGCAGAAAAGTGACTGCCCTTATCTGAATTGAAGTCTTGCTTGTATGAAACTCAGAGCCTGGGATTTAACTCCATTTCTGAAGTAAAACACACAGCCGTGTAATCATCCACTGATCAAACTCTGCTTTAGAACAAGAAGCACGCTCTTGCTTTCTAGATTCTCTAAGACAGCAGGAAATGTGAGTGTGCTGAGAACAAAAGAACGGTGTTTCCTACCCTTACGGACATTGTATAGTCCAACTCTGCATCTGAAACTGATACAAAACACTGGTCCTCTAAAATCCAATGCTTGTCTGTTAAGATGAGAAACGTGTGAGCTTCGTGAATGATGTAGTTCGTTTGAGCTGAAAAGTGACTGCCCTTACCTGAAAGGAAGTCTTGCCTGTAGGAAGAAACAGAGTCTGGGATTTAACTCCATTTCTGAACGGAAACATACAGCATAGGTCTCATCCATGGTTCACACTCTGCTTTAGAGCGAGAAGCACGCTCTTGCTTTCTAAAGTCTCTAAGACAGCAGGAAACGTGAGTGTGCTGAGAACAAAAGAATGGTGTTCCTACACATATGGACCATATCTAGTCCAACTCTGCTTCTGAAAGTGATACAAAGCACTGGTCCTCTAACATCCAATGCTTGTCAGTTAAGATGAGAAACGTGTGAGCTTAGTGAATGATGTAGTTCCTTTGAACTGAAAAGTGACTCCCCTTACCTAAAACGAAGTCTTGCTTGTAGTAAGACACAGAGCCTGGGATTTAAGTCCATTTCTGAAGGGAAACACACAGCATAGTTCTCATCCATGGATCACACTCTGCTTTAGAGCGAGAAGCACACTCTTGCTTTCTAGATTCTCTAATACACCAGGAAATCTGAGTGTGCCCAGAACAAAAGAAGGGTGTTTCCTACACATATGGCCCATATGTAGTCCAAATCTTCTTCTGAAACTGATACAATGCACTGGTCCTCTAACATCCAATGCTTGTCTGTTAAGATGAGAAACGTGTGAGCTCAGTGAAGGATGTAGTTCGTTTGAGCTGGAAAGTGACTGCCCTTACCTGAAATGAAGACTTGCTTGTAGGAAGACTCAGAGCCTGAGATTTAACTCCATTTCTGAAGTGAAACACACAGCATAGTTCTCATCCATGGATCACACTCTGCTTTAGAGCGAGAAGCACACTCTTGCTTTATAGATTCTCTAATACAGCAGGAAATCTGAGTGTGCCCAGAACAAAAGAACGGTGTTTCCTACACATAAGGACAATATGTAGTCCAAATCTTCTTCTGAAACTGATACAATGCACTGGTCCTCTAACATCCAATTCTTGTCTGTTAAGATGATAAACGTGTGAGCTCAGTGAAGGATGTAGTTCGTTTGAGCTGGAAAGTGACTGCCCTTACCTGAAATGAAGTATTGCTTGTAGGAAGACTCAGAGCCTGCGATTTTACTCCATTTCTGAAGGGAAACACACAGCATAGTTCTCATCCATGGATCACACTCTGCTTTAGAGCGAGAAGCACGCTCTTTCTTTCTAGAGTCTCTAAGCCAGCAGGATATGTGAGTGTGCTGAGAACAAAAAAATGGTGTTTCCTACACATACGGACCATATCTAGTCCAACTCTGCTTCTGAAAGTGATACAAATCACTGGTCCTCTAACATCCAATGCTTGTCAGTTAAGATGAGAAACTTGTGAGCTTAGTGAATGATGTAGTTCTTTTGAACTGAAAAGTGACTGCCCTTACCTGAACCGAAGTCTTGCTTGTAGGGAGACTCAGAGCCTGAGATTTAACTCCATTTCTGAAGTGAAACACACAGCATAGTTCTCATCCATGGATCACACTCTGCTTTAGAGCGAGAAGCACACTCTTGCTTTATAGAGTCTCTAATGCAGCAGGAAATCTAAGTGTGCCCAGAACAAAAGAACGGTGTTTCCTACACATAAGGACAATATGTAATCCAAATCTTCTTCTGAAACTGATAGAATGCACTGGTCTTCTAACATCCAATGCTTGTCAGTTAAGATGAGAAACGTGTGAGCTTCGTGAAAGATGTAGTTCGTTTGAGCAGAAAAGTGACTGCCCTTACCTGAAACGAAGTCTTGCTTGTAGGAAGACTCAGAGCATGGGATTTAACTCCATTTCTGAAGTGAAACACACAGCAGTGTTCTCATCCAATGATCACACTCTGCTTTAGAACAAGAAGCACGATCGTGCTTTCTAGAGTCTCTAAGACAGCAGGAAACGTGAGTTTGCTGAGAACAAAAGAACGGTGTTTCCTACACATACGGACCATATCTAGTCCAACTCTGCTTCTGAAACTGATACAAAGCACTGGTCCTCTAACATCCAATGCTTGTCTGTTAAGATGAGAAACGTGTGAGCTCTGAGAACGATGTAGTTCGTTTGAGCTGAAAAGTGACTGCCCTTACCTGAAACGAAGTATTGCTTGTAGGAAGACAAAGAGCCTGGGATTTAACTCCATTTCTGAAGGGAAACACACAGCATAGTTCTCATCCATGGATCACACTCTGCTTTAGAGCGAGAAGCACGCTCTTTCTTTCTAGAGTCTCTAAGCCAGCAGGATATGTGAGTGTGCTGAGAACAAAAAAATGGTGTTTCCTACACATACGGACCATATCTAGTCCAACTCTGCTTCTGAAAGTGATACAAATCACTGGTCCTCTAACATCCAATGCTTGTCAGTTAAGATGAGAAACTTGTGAGCTTAGTGAATGATGTAGGTCCTTTGAACTGAAAAGTGACTGCCCTTACCTGAATCGAAGTCTTGCTTGTAGGGAGACTCAGAGCCTGAGATTTAACTCCATTTCTGAAGGGAAACACACAGCATAGTTCTCATCCATGGATCACACTCTGCTTTAGAGCAAGAAGCACACTCTTGCTTTATAGAGTCTCTAATGCAGCAGGAAATCTAAGTGTGCCCAGAACAAAAGAACGGTGTTTCCTACACATAAGGACAATATGTAATCAAAATCTTCTTCTGAAACTGATAGAATGCACTGGTCTTCTAACATCCAATGCTTGTCAGTTAAGATGAGAAACGTGTGAGCTTCGTGAAAGATGTAGTTCGTTTGAGCAGAAAAGTGACTGCCCTTACCTGAAACGAAGTCTTGCTTGTAGGAAGACTCAGAGCATGGGATTTAACTCCATTTCTGAAGTGAAACACACAGCAGTGTTCTCATCCAATGATCACACTCTGCTTTAGAACAAGAAGCACGATCGTGCTTTCTAGAGTCTCTAAGACAGCAGGAAACGTGAGTTTGCTGAGAACAAAAGAACGGTGTTTCCTACACATACGGACCATATCTAGTCCAACTCTGCTTCTGAAACTGATACAAAGCACTGGTCCTCTAACATCCAATGCTTGTCTGTTAAGATGAGAAACGTGTGAGCTCCGAGAACGATGTAGTTCGTTTGAGCTGAAAAGTGACTGCCCTTACCTGAAACGAAGTCTTGCTTGTAGGAAGACACAGAGCCTGGGATTTAACTCCTTTTCTGAAGGGAAACACACAGCATAGTTCTCATCCATGGATCACACTCTGCTTTAGAGTGAGAAGCATGCTCTTGCTTTCTACAGTCTCGAAGACAGCAGGAAATCTGAGTGTGCCCAGAACAAAAGAACGGTGTTTCCTACACATAAGGACAATATGTAATCAAAATCTTCTTCTGAAACTGATACAACGCACTGACCATCTTACATCCAATGCTTGTTAGTTAAGATGAGAAACGTGTGAGCCTCGTGAACGGTGTAGTTCGTTTGAGCAGAAAAGTGACTGCCCTTATCTGAATTGAAGTCTTGCTTGTATGAAACTCAGAGCCTGGGATTTAACTCCATTTCTGAAGTAAAACACACAGCCGTGTAATCATCCACTGATCAAACTCTGCTTTAGAACAAGAAGCACGCTCTTGCTTTCTAGATTGTCTAAGACAGCAGGAAATGTGAGTGTGCTGAGAACAAAAGAACGGTGTTTCCTACCCTTATGGACATTGTATAGTCCAACTCTGCATCTGAAACTGATACAAAACACTGGTCCTCTAAAATCCAATGCTTGTCTGTTAAGATGAGAAACGTGTGAGCTTCGTGAATGATGTAGTTCGTTTGAGCTGAAAAGTGACTGCCCTTACCTGAAAGGAAGTCTTGCCTGTAGGAAGACACAGAGTCTGGGATTTAACTCCATTTCTGAACGGAAACATACAGCATAGGTCTCATCCATGGTTCACACTCTGCTTTAGAGCGAGAAGCACGCTCTTGCTTTCTAAAGTCTCTAAGACAGCAGGAAACGTGAGTGTGCTGAGAACAAAAGAATGGTGTTCCTACACATATGGACCATATCTAGTCCAACTCTGCTTCTGAAAGTGATACAAAGCACTGGTCCTCTAACATCCAATGCTTGTCAGTTAAGATGAGAAACGTGTGAGCTTAGTGAATGATGTAGTTCCTTTGAACTGAAAAGTGACTCCCCTTACCTAAAACGAAGTCTTGCTTGTAGTAAGACACAGAGCCTGGGATTTAAGTCCATTTCTGAAGGGAAACACACAGCATAGTTCTCATCCATGGATCACACTCTGCTTTAGAGCGAGAAGCACACTCTTGCTTTCTAGATTCTCTAATACACCAGGAAATCTGAGTGTGCCCAGAACAAAAGAAGGGTGTTTCCTACACATATGGCCCATATGTAGTCCAAATCTTCTTCTGAAACTGATACAATGCACTGGTCCTCTAACATCCAATGCTTGTCTGTTAAGATGAGAAACGTGTGAGCTCAGTGAAGGATGTAGTTCGTTTGAGCTGGAAAGTGACTGCCCTTACCTGAAATGAAGACTTGCTTGTAGGAAGACTCAGAGCCTGAGATTTAACTCCATTTCTGAAGTGAAACACACAGCATAGTTCTCATCCATGGATCACACTCTGCTTTAGAGCGAGAAGCACACTCTTGCTTTATAGATTCTCTAATACAGCAGGAAATCTGAGTGTGCCCAGAACAAAAGAACGGTGTTTCCTACACATAAGGACAATATGTAGTCCAAATCTTCTTCTGAAACTGATACAATGCACTGGTCCTCTAACATCCAATTCTTGTCTGTTAAGATGATAAACGTGTGAGCTCAGTGAAGGATGTAGTTCGTTTGAGCTGGAAAGTGACTGCCCTTACCTGAAATGAAGTATTGCTTGTAGGAAGACAAAGAGCCTGGGATTTAACTCCATTTCTGAAGGGAAACACACAGCATAGTTCTCATCCATGGATCACACTCTGCTTTAGAGCGAGAAGCACGCTCTTTCTTTCTAGAGTCTCTAAGCCAGCAGGATATGTGAGTGTGCTGAGAACAAAAAAATGGTGTTTCCTACACATACGGACCATATCTAGTCCAACTCTGCTTCTGAAAGTGATACAAATCACTGGTCCTCTAACATCCAATGCTTGTCAGTTAAGATGAGAAACTTGTGAGCTTAGTGAATGATGTAGTTCTTTTGAACTGAAAAGTGACTGCCCTTACCTGAAACGAAGTCTTGCTTGTAGGGAGACTCAGAGCCTGAGATTTAACTCCATTTCTGAAGTGAAACACACAGCATAGTTCTCATCCATGGATCACACTCTGCTTTAGAGCGAGAAGCACACTCTTGCTTTATAGAGTCTCTAATGCAGCAGGAAATCTAAGTGTGCCCAGAACAAAAGAACGGTGTTTCCTACACATAAGGACAATATGTAATCCAAATCTTCTTCTGAAACTGATAGAATGCACTGGTCTTCTAACATCCAATGCTTGTCAGTTAAGATGAGAAACGTGTGAGCTTCGTGAAAGATGTAGTTCGTTTGAGCAGAAAAGTGACTGCCCTTACCTGAAACGAAGTCTTGCTTGTAGGAAGACTCAGAGCATGGGATTTAACTCCATTTCTGAAGTGAAACACACAGCAGTGTTCTCATCCAATGATCACACTCTGCTTTAGAACAAGAAGCACGATCGTGCTTTCTAGAGTCTCTAAGACAGCAGGAAACGTGAGTTTGCTGAGAACAAAAGAACGGTGTTTCCTACACATACGGACCATATCTAGTCCAACTCTGCTTCTGAAACTGATACAAAGCACTGGTCCTCTAACATCCAATGCTTGTCTGTTAAGATGAGAAACGTGTGAGCTCCGAGAACGATGTAGTTCGTTTGAGCTGAAAAGTGACTGCCCTTACCTGAAACGAAGTATTGCTTGTAGGAAGACAAAGAGCCTGGGATTTAACTCCATTTCTGAAGGGAAACACACAGCATAGTTCTCATCCATGGATCACACTCTGCTTTAGAGCGAGAAGCACGCTCTTTCTTTCTAGAGTCTCTAAGCCAGCAGGATATGTGAGTGTGCTGAGAACAAAAAAATGGTGTTTCCTACACATACGGACCATATCTAGTCCAAATCTGCTTCTGAAAGTGATACAAATCACTGGTCCTCTAACATCCAATGCTTGTCAGTTAAGATGAGAAACTTGTGAGCTTAGTGAATGATGTAGGTCCTTTGAACTGAAAAGTGACTGCCCTTACCTGAAACGAAGTCTTGCTTGTAGGGAGACTCAGAGCCTGAGATTTAACTCCATTTCTGAAGTGAAACACACAGCATAGTTCTCATCCATGGATCACACTCTGCTTTAGAGCAAGAAGCACACTCTTGCTTTATAGAGTCTCTAATGCAGCAGGAAATCTAAGTGTGCCCAGAACAAAAGAACGGTGTTTCCTACACATAAGGACAATATGTAATCCAAATCTTCTTCTGAAACTGATAGAATGCACTGGTCTTCTAACATCCAATGCTTGTCAGTTAAGATGAGAAACGTGTGAGCTTCGTGAAAGATGTAGTTCGTTTGAGCAGAAAAGTGACTGCCCTTACCTGAAACGAAGTCTTGCTTGTAGGAAGACTCACAGCATGGGATTTAACTCCATTTCTGAAGTGAAACACACAGCAGTGTTCTCATCCAATTATCACACTCTGCTTTAGAACAAGAAGCACGATCGTGCTTTCTAGAGTCTCTAAGACAGCAGGAAATGTGAGTTTGCTGAGAACAAAAGAACGGTGTTTCCTACACATATGGACCATATGTAGTCCAAATCTGCTTCTGAAACTGATACAACGCACTGACCATCTTACATCCAATGCTTGTTAGTTAAGATGAGAAACGTGTGAGCCTCGTGAACGGTGTAGTTCGTTTGAGCAGAAAAGTGACTGCCCTTATCTGAATTGAAGTCTTGCTTGTATGAAACTCAGAGCCTGGGATTTAACTCCATTTCTGAAGTAAAACACACAGCCGTGTAATCATCCACTGATCAAACTCTGCTTTAGAACAAGAAGCACGCTCTTGCTTTCTAGATTCTCTAAGACAGCAGGAAATGTGAGTTTGCTGAGAACAAAAGAACGGTGTTTCCTACCCTTACGGACATTGTATAGTCCAACTCTGCATCTGAAACTGATACAAAACACTGGTCCTCTAAAATCCAATGCTTGTCTGTTAAGATGAGAAACGTGTGAGCTTCGTGAATGATGTAGTTCGTTTGAGCTGAAAAGTGACTGCCCTTACCTGAAAGGAAGTCTTGCCTGTAGGAAGACACAGAGTCTGGGATTTAACTCCATTTCTGAACGGAAACATACAGCATAGGTCTCATCCATGGTTCACACTCTGCTTTAGAGCGAGAAGCACGCTCTTGCTTTCTAAAGTCTCTAAGACAGCAGGAAACGTGAGTGTGCTGAGAACAAAAGAATGGTGTTCCTACACATATGGACCATATCTCGTCCAACTCTGCTTCTGAAAGTGATACAAAGCACTGGTCCTCTAACATCCAATGCTTGTCAGTTAAGATGAGAAACGTGTGAGCTTAGTGAATGATGTAGTTCCTTTGAACTGAAAAGTGACTCCCCTTACCTAAAACGAAGTCTTGCTTGTAGTAAGACACAGAGCCTGGGATTTAAGTCCATTTCTGAAGGGAAACACACAGCATAGTTCTCATCCATGGATCACACTCTGCTTTAGAGCGAGAAGCACACTCTTGCTTTCTAGATTTTCTAATGCACCAGGAAATCTGAGTGTGCCCAGAACAAAAGAAGGGTGTTTCCTACACATATGGCCCATATGTAGTCCAAATCTTCTTCTGAAACTGATACAATGCACTGGTCCTCTAACATCCAATACTTGTCTGTTAAGATGAGAAACGTGTGAGCTCAGTGAAGGATGTAGTTCGTTTGAGCTGGAAAGTGACTGCCATTACCTGAAACGAAGTATTGCTTGTAGGAAGACAAAGAGCCTGGGATTTAACTCCATTTCTGAAGGGAAACACACAGCATAGTTCTCATCCATGGATCACACTCTGCTTTAGAGCGAGAAGCACGCTCTTTCTTTCTAGATTCTCTAAGCCAGCAGGATATGTGAGTGTGCTGAGAACAAAAAAATGGTGTTTCCTACACATACGGACCATATCTAGTCCAACTCTGCTTTTGAAAGTGATACAATTCACTGGTCCTCTAACATCCAATGCTTGTCAGTTAAGATGAGAAACTTGTGAGCTTAGTGAATGATGTAGTTCCTTTGAACTGAAAAGTGACTGCCCTTACCTGAAACGAAGTCTTGCTTGTAGGGAGACTCAGAGCCTGAGATTTAACTCCATTTCTGAAGTGAAACACACAGCATAGTTCTCATCCATGGATCACACTCTGCTTTAGAGCGAGAAGCACACTCTTGCTTTATAGAGTCTCTAATGCAGCAGGAAATCTAAGTGTGCCCAGAACAAAAGAACGGTGTTTCCTACACATAAGGACAATATGTAATCCAAATCTTCTTCTGAAACTGATAGAATGCACTGGTCTTCTAACATCCAATGCTTGTCAGTTAAGATGAGAAACGTGTGAGCTTCGTGAAAGATGTAGTTCGTTTGAGCAGAAAAGTGACTGCCCTTACCTGAAACGAAGTCTTGCTTGTAGGAAGACACAGAGCCTGGGATTTAACTCCTTTTCTGAAGGGAAACACACAGCATAGTTTTCATCCATGGATCACACTCTGCTTTAGAGTGAGAAGCACGCTCTTGCTTTCTACAGTCTCGAAGACAGCAGGAAATCTGAGTGTGCCCAGAACAAAAGAACGGTGTTTCCTACACATATGGACCTTATGTAGTCCAAATCTGCTTCTGAAACTGATACAACGCACTGACCATCTTACATCCAATGCTTGTTAGTTAAGATGAGAAACGTGTGAGCCTCGTGAACGGTGTAGTTCGTTTGAGCAGAAAAGTGACTGCCCTTATCTGAATTGAAGTCTTGCTTGTATGAAACTCAGAGCCTGGGATTTAACTCCATTTCTGAAGTAAAACACACAGCCGTGTAATCATCCACTGATCAAACTCTGCTTTAGAACAAGAAGCACGCTCTTGCTTTCTAGATTCTCTAAGACAGCAGGAAATGTGAGTGTGCTGAGAACAAAAGAACGGTGTTTCCTACCCTTACGGACATTGTATAGTCCAACTCTGCATCTGAAACTGATACAAAACACTGGTCCTCTAAAATCCAATGCTTGTCTGTTAAGATGAGAAACGTGTGAGCTTCGTGAATGATGTAGTTCGTTTAAGCTGAAAAGTGTCTGCCCTTACCTGAAAGGAAGTCTTGCCTGTAGGAAGACACAGAGTCTGGGATTTAACTCCATTTCTGAACGGAAACATACAGCATAGGTCTCATCCATGGTTCACACTCTGCTTTAGAGCGAGAAGCACGCTCTTGCTTTCTAAAGTCTCTAAGACAGCAGGAAACGTGAGTGTGCTGAGAACAAAAGAATGGTGTTCCTACACATATGGACCATATCTAGTCCAACTCTGCTTCTGAAAGTGATACAAAGCACTGGTCCTCTAACATCCAATGCTTGTCAGTTAAGATGAGAAACATGTGAGCTTAGTGAATGATGTAGTTCCTTTGAACTGAAAAGTGACTCCCCTTACCTAAAACGAAGTCTTGCTTGTAGTAAGACACAGAGCCTGGGATTTAAGTCCATTTCTGAAGGGAAACACACAGCATAGTTCTCATCCATGGATCACACTCTGCTTTAGAGCGAGATGCACACTCTTGCTTTCTAGATTCTCTAATACACCAGGAAATCTGAGTGTGCCCAGAACAAAAGAAGGGTGTTTCCTACACATATGGCCCATATGTAGTCCAAATCTTCTTCTGAAACTGATACAATGCACTGGTCCTCTAACATCCAATGCTTGTCTGTTAAGATGAGAAACGTGTGAGCTCAGTGAAGGATGTAGTTCGTTTGAGCTGGAAAGTGACTGCCCTTACCTGAAATGAAGACTTGCTTGTAGGAAGACTCAGAGCCTGAGATTTAACTCCATTTCTGAAGTGAAACACACAGCATAGTTCTCATCCATGGATCACACTCTGCTTTAGAGCGAGAAGCACACTCTTGCTTTATAGATTCTCTAATACAGCAGGATATGTGAGTGTGCTGAGAACAAAAAAATGGTGTTTCCTACACATACGGACCATATCTAGTCCAACTCTGCTTCTGAAACTGATACAAAGCACTGGTCCTCTAACATCCAATGCTTGTCTGTTAAGATGAGAAACGTGTGAGCTCCGAGAACGATGTAGTTCGTTTGAGCTGAAAAGTGACTGCCCTTACCTGAAACGAAGTCTTGCTTGTAGGAAGACACAGAGCCTGGGATTTAACTCCTTTTCTGAAGGGAAACACACAGCATAGTTCTCATCCATGGATCACACTCTGCTTTAGAGTGAGAAGCACGCTCTTGCTTTCTACAGTCTCTAAGACAGCAGGAAATCTGAGTGTGCCCAGAACAAAAGAACGGTGTTTCCTACACATATGGACCTTATGTAGTCCAAATCTGCTTCTGAAACTGATACAACGCACTGACCATCTTACATCCAATGCTTGTTAGTTAAGATGAGAAACGTGTGAGCCTCGTGAACGGTGTAGTTCGTTTGAGCAGAAAAGTGACTGCCCTTATCTGAATTGAAGTCTTGCTTTTATGAAACTCAGAGCCTGGGATTTAACTCCATTTCTGAAGTAAAACACACAGCCGTGTAATCATCCACTGATCAAACTCTGCTTTAGAACAAGAAGCACGCTCTTGCTTTCTAGATTCTCTAAGACAGCAGGAAATGTGAGTGTGCTGAGAACAAAAGAACGGTGTTTCCTACCCTTACGGACATTGTATAGTCCAACTCTGCATCTGAAACTGATACAAAACACTGGTCCTCTAAAATCCAATGCTTGTCTGTTAAGATGAGAAACGTGTGAGCTTCGTGAATGATGTAGTTCGTTTGAGCTGAAAAGTGACTGCCCTTACCTGAAAGGAAGTCTTGCCTGTAGGAAGACACAGAGTCTGGGATTTAACTCCATTTCTGAACGGAAACATACAGCATAGGTCTCATCCATGGTTCACACTCTGCTTTAGAGCGAGAAGCACGCTCTTGCTTTCTAAAGTCTCTAAGACAGCAGGAAACGTGAGTGTGCTGAGAACAAAAGAATGGTGTTCCTACACATATGGACCATATCTAGTCCAACTCTGCTTCTGAAAGTGATACAAAGCACTGGTCCTCTAACATCCAATGCTTGTCAGTTAAGATGAGAAACGTGTGAGCTTAGTGAATGATGTAGTTCCTTTGAACTGAAAAGTGACTCCCCTTACCTAAAACGAAGTCTTGCTTGTAGTAAGACAAAGAGCCTGGGAATTAAGTCCATTTCTGAACGGAAACACACAGCATAGTTCTCCTCCATGGATCACACTCTGCTTTAGAGCGAGAAGCACACTCTTGCTTTCTAGATTTTCTAATGCACCAGGAAATCTGAGTGTGCCCAGAACAAAAGAAGGGTGTTTCCTACACATATGGCCCATATGTAGTCCAAATCTTCTTCTGAAACTGATACAATGCACTGGTCCTCTAACATGCAATGCTTGTCTGTTAAGATGAGAAACGTGTGAGCTCAGTGAAGGATGTAGTTCGTTTGAGCTGGAAAGTGACTGCCATTACCTGAAACGAAGTATTGCTTGTAGGAAGACAAAGAGCCTGGGATTTAACTCCATTTCTGAAGGGAAACACACAGCATAGTTCTCATCCATGGATCACACTCTGCTTTAGAGCGAGAAGCACGCTCTTTCTTTCTAGAGTCTCTAAGCCAGCAGGATATGTGAGTGTGCTCAGAACAAAAAAATGGTGTTTCCTACACATACGGACCATATCTAGTCCAACTCTGCTTCTGAAAGTGATACAAATCACTGGTCCTCTAACATCCAATGCTTGTCAGTTAAGATGAGAAACTTGTGAGCTTAGTGAATGATGTAGTTCTTTGAACTGAAAAGTGACTGCCCTTACCTGAAATGAAGTCTTGCTTGTAGGGAGACTCAGAGCCTGAGATTTAACTCCATTTCTGAAGTGAAACACACAGCATAGTTCTCATCCATGGATCACACTCTGCTTTAGAGCGAGAAGCACACTCTTGCTTTATAGAGTCTCTAATGCAGCAGGAAATCTAAGTGTGCCCAGAACAAAAGAACGGTGTTTCCTACACATAAGGACAATATGTAATCCAAATCTTCTTCTGAAACTGATAGAATGCACTGGTCTTCTAACATCCAATGCTTGTCAGTTAAGATGAGAAACGTGTGAGCTTCGTGAAAGATGTAGTTCGTTTGAGCAGAAAAGTGACTGCCCTTACCTGAAACGAAGTCTTGCTTGTAGGAAGACTCAGAGCATGGGATTTAACTCCATTTCTGAAGTGAAACACACAGCAGTGTCTCATCCAATGATCACACTCTGCTTTAGAACAAGAAGCACGATCGTGCTTTCTAGAGTCTCTAAGACAGCAGGAAACGTGAGTTTGCTGAGAACAAAAGAACGGTGTTTCCTACACATACGGACCATATCTAGTCCAACTCTGCTTCTGAAACTGATACAAAGCACTGGTCCTCTAACATCCAATGCTTGTCTGTTAAGATGAGAAACGTGTGAGCTCCGAGAACGATGTAGTTCGTTTGAGCTGAAAAGTGACTGCCCTTACCTGAAACGAAGTCTTGCTTGTAGGAAGACACAGAGCCTGGGATTTAACTCCTTTTCGGAAGGGAAACACACAGCATAGTTCTCATCCATGGATCACACTCTGCTTTAGAGTGAGAAGCACGCTCTTGCTTTCTACAGTCTCTAAGACAGCAGGAAATCTGAGTGTGCCCAGAACAAAAGAACGGTGTTTCCTACACATATGGACCTTATGTAGTCCAAATCTGCTTCTGAAACTGATACAACGCACTGACCATCTTACATCCAATGCTTGTTAGTTAAGATGAGAAACGTGTGAGCCTCATGAACGGTGTAGTTCGTTTGAGCAGAAAAGTGACTGCCCTTATCTGAATTGAAGTCTTGCTTGTATGAAACTCAGAGCCTGGGATTTAACTCCATTTCTGAAGTAAAACACACAGCCGTGTAATCATCCACTGATCAAACTCTGCTTTAGAACAAGAAGCACGCTCTTGCTTTCTAGATTCTCTAAGACAGCAGGAAATGTGAGTGTGCTGAGAACAAAAGAACGGTGTTTCCTACCCTAACGGACATTGTATAGTCCAACTCTGCATCTGAAACTGATACAAAACACTGGTCCTCTAAAATCCAATGCTTGTATGTTAAGATGAGAAACGTGTGAGCTTCGTGAATGATGTAGTTCGTTTGAGCTGAAAAGTGACTGCCCTTACCTGAAAGGAAGTCTTGCCTGTAGGAAGACACAGAGTCTGGGATTTAACTCCATTTCTGAACGGAAACATACAGCATAGGTCTCATCCATGGTTCACACTCTGCTTTAGAGCGAGAAGCACGCTCTTGCTTTATAAAGTCTCTAAGACAGCAGGAAACGTGAGTGTGCTGAGAACAAAAGAATGGTGTTCCTACACATATGGACCATATGTAGTCCAAATCTTCTTCTGAAACTGATACAATGCACTGGTCCTCTAACATCCAATGCTTGTCTGTTAAGATGAGAAACGTGTGAGCTCAGTGAAGGATGTAGTTCGTTTGAGCTGGAAAGTGACTGCCATTACCTGAAACGAAGTATTGCTTGTAGGAAGACAAAGAGCCTGGGATTTAACTCCATTTCTGAAGGGAAACACACAGCATAGTTCTCATCCATGGATCACACTCTGCTTTAGAGCGAGAAGCACGCTCTTTCTTTCTAGAGTCTCTAAGCCAGCAGGATATGTGAGTGTGCTGAGAACAAAAACATGGTGTTTCCTACACATACGGACCATATCTAGTCCAACTCTGCTTCTGAAAGTGATACAAATCACTGGTCCTCTAACATCCAATGCTTGTCAGTTAAGATGAGAAACTTGTGAGCTTAGTGAATGATGTAGTTTCTTTGAACTGAAAAGTGACTGCCCTTACCTGAAACGAAGTCTTGCTTGTAGGGAGACTCAGAGCCTGAGATTTAACTCCATTTCTGAAGTGAAACACACAGCATAGTTCTCATCCATGGATCACACTCTGCTTTAGAGCGAGAAGCACACTCTTGCTTTACAGAGTCTCTAATGCAGCAGGAAATCTAAGTGTGCCCAGAACAAAAGAACGGTGTTTCCTACACATAAGGACAATATGTAATCCAAATCTTCTTCTGAAACTGATAGAATGCACTGGTCTTCTAACATCCAATGCTTGTCAGTTAAGATGAGAAACGTGTGAGCTTCGTGAAAGATGTAGTTCGTTTGAGCAGAAAAGTGACTGCCCTTACCTGAAACGAAGTCTTGCTTGTAGGAAGACTCAGAGCATGGGATTTAACTCCATTTCTGAAGTGAAACACACAGCAGTGTCTCATCCAATGATCACACTCTGCTTTAGAACAAGAAGCACGATCGTGCTTTCTAGAGTCTCTAAGACAGCAGGAAACGTGAGTTTGCTGAGAACAAAAGAACGGTGTTTCCTACACATACGGACCATATCTAGTCCAACTCTGCTTCTGAAACTGATACAAAGCACTGGTCCTCTAACATCCAATGCTTGTCTGTTAAGATGAGAAACGTGTGAGCTCCGAGAACGATGTAGTTCGTTTGAGCTGAAAAGTGACTCCCCTTACCTGAAAGGAAGTCTTGCCTGTAGGAAGACACAGAGTCTGGGATTTAACTCCATTTCTGAACGGAAACATACAGCATAGGTCTCATCCATGGTTCACACTCTGCTTTAGAGCGAGAAGCACGCTCTTGCTTTATAAAGTCTCTAAGACAGCAGGAAACGTGAGTGTGCTGAGAACAAAAGAATGGTGTTCCTACACATATGGACCATATCTAGTCCAACTCTGCTTCTGAAAGTGATACAAAGCACTGGTCCTCTAACATCCAATGCTTGTCAGTTAAGATGAGAAACGTGTGAGCTTAGTGAATGATGTAGTTCCTTTGAACTGAAAAGTGACTCCCCTTACCTAAAACGAAGTCTTGCTTGTAGTAAGACACAGAGCCTGGGATTTAAGTCCATTTCTGAAGGGAAACACACAGCATAGTTCTCATCCATGGATCACACTCTGCTTTAGAGCGAGAAGCACACTCTTGCTTTCTAGATTCTCTAATACACCATGAAACCTGAGTGTGCCCAGAACAAAAGAAGGGTGTTTCCTACACATATGGCCCATATGTAGTCCAAATCTTCTTCTGAAACTGATACAATGCACTGGTCCTCTAACATCCAATGCTTGTCTGTTAAGATGAGAAACGTGTGAGCTCAGTGAAGGATGTTGTTCGTTTGAGCTGGAAAGTGACTGCCCTTACCTGAAATGAAGACTTGCTTGTAGGAAGACTCAGAGCCTGAGATTTAACTCCATTTTTGAAGTGAAACACACAGCATAGTTCTCATCCATGGATCACACTCTGCTTTAGAGCGAGAAGCACACTCTTGCTTTATAGATTCTCTAATACAGCAGGAAATCTGTGTGTGCCCAGAACAAAAGTACGGTGTTTCCTACACATAAGGACAATATGTAGTCCAAATCTTCTTCTGAAACTGATACAATGCACTGGTCCTCTAACATCCAATGCTTGTCTGTTAAGATGATAAACGTGTGAGCTCAGTGAAGGATGTAGTTCGTTTGAGCTGGAAAGTGACTGCCCTTACCTGAAAGGAAGTCTTGCCTGTAGGAAGACACAGAGTCTGGGATTTAACTCCATTTCTGAACAGAAACATACAGCATAGGTCTCATCCATGGTTCACACTCTGCTTTATAGCGAGAAGCACGCTCTTGCTTTCTAAAGTCTCTAAGACAGCAGGAAACGTGAGTGTGCTGAGAACAAAAGAATGGTGTTCCTACACATATGGACCATATCTAGGCCAACTCTGCTTCTGAAAGTGATACAAAGCACTGGTCCTCTAACATCCAATGCTTGTCAGTTAAGATGAGAAACGTGTGAGCTTAGTGAATGATGTAGTTCCTTTGAACTGAAAAGTGACTCCCCTTACCTAAAACGAAGTCTTGCTTGTAGTAAGACACAGAGCCTGGGATTTAAGTCCATTTCTGAAGGGAAACACACAGCATAGTTCTCATCCATGGATCACACTCTGCTTTAGAGCGAGAAGCACACTCTTGCTTTCTAGATTCTCTAATACACCAGGAAATCTGAGTGTGCCCAGAACAAAAGGAGGGTGTTTCCTACACATATGGCCCATATGTAGTCCAAATCTTCTTCTGAAACTGATACTATGCACTGGTCCTCTAACATCCAATGCTTGTCTGTTAAGATGAGAAACGTGTGAGCTCAGTGAAGGATGTAGTTCGTTTGAGCTGGAAAGTGACTGCCCTTACCTGAAATGAAGACTTGCTTGTAGGAAGATTCAGAGCCTGAGATTTAACTCCATTTCTGAAGTGAAACACACAGTATAGTTCTCATCCATGGATCACACTCTGCTTTAGAGCGAGAAGCACACTCTTGCTTTATAGATTCTTTAATACAGCAGGAAATCTGAGTGTGCCCAGAACAAAAGAACGGTGTTTCCTACACATAAGGACAATATGTAGTCCAAATCTTCTTCTGAAACTGATACAATGCACTGGTCCTCTAACATCCAATGCTTGTCCGTTAAGATGATAAACGTGTGAGCTCAGTGAAGGATGTAGTTCGTTTGAGCAGAAAAGTGACTGCCGTTACCTGAAACGAAGTATTGCTTGTAGGAAGACAAAGAGCCTGGGATTTAACTCCATTTCTGAAGGGAAACACACAGCATAGTTCTCATCCATGGATCACACTCTGCTTTAGAGCGAGAAGCACGCTCTTTCTTTCTAGAGTCTCTAAGCCAGCAGGATATGTGAGTGTGCTGAGAACAAAAAAATGGTGTTTCCTACACATACGGACCATATCTAGTCCAACTCTGCTTCTGAAAGTGATACAAATCACTGGTCCTCTAACATCCAATGCTTATCAGTTAAGATGAGAAACTTGTGAGCTTAGTGAATGATGTAGTTCCTTTGAACTGAAAAGTGACTGCCCTTACCTGAAACGAAGTCTTGCTTGTAGGGAGACTCAGAGCCTGAGATTTAACTCCATTTCTGAAGTGAAACACACAGCATAGTTCTCATCCATGGATCACACTCTGCTTTAGAGCGAGAAGCACACTCTTGCTTTATAGAGTCTCTAATGCAGCAGGAAATCTAAGTGTGCCCAGAACAAAAGAACGGTGTTTCCTACACATAAGGACAATATGTAATCCAAATCTTCTTCTGAAACTGATAGAATGCACTGGTCTTCTAACATCCAATGCTTGTCAGTTAAGATGAGAAACGTGTGAGCTTCGTGAAAGATGTAGTTCGTTTGAGCAGAAAAGTGACTGCCCTTACCTGAAACGAAGTCTTGCTTGTAGGAAGACTCAGAGCATGGGATTTAACTCCATTTCTGAAGTGAAACACACAGCAGTGTTCTCGTCCAATGATCACACTCTGCTTTAGAACAAGAAGCACGATCGTGCTTTCTAGAGTCTCTAAGACAGCAGGAAACTTGAGTTTGCTGAGAACAAAAGAACGGTGTTTCCTACACATACGGACCATATCTAGTCCAACTCTGCTGCTGAAACTGATACAAAGCACTGGTCCTCTAACATCCAATGCTTGTCTGTTAAGATGAGAAACGTGTGAGCTCCGAGAACGATGTAGTTCGTTTGAGCTGAAAAGTGACTGCCCTTACCTGAAACGAAGTCTTGCTTGTAGGAAGACACAGAGCCTGGGATTTAACTCCTTTTCTGAAGGGAAACACACAGCATAGTTCTCATCCATGGATCACACTCTGCTTTAGAGTGAGAAACACGCTCTTGCTTTCTACAGTCTCTAAGACAGCAGGAAATCTGAGTGTGCCCAGAACAAAAGAACGGTGTTTCCTACACATATGGACCTTATGTAGTCCAAATCTGCTTCTGAAACTGATACAACGCACTGACCATCTTACATCCAATGCTTGTTAGTTAAGATGAGAAACGTGTGAGCCTCGTGAACGGTGTAGTTCGTTTGAGCAGAAAAGTGACTGCCCTTATCTGAATTGAAGTCTTGCTTGTATGAAACTCAGAGCCTGGGATTTAACTCCATTTCTGAAGTAAAACACACAGCCGTGTAATCATCCACTGATCAAACTCTGCTTTAGAACAAGAAGCACGCTCTTGCTTTCTAGATTGTCTAAGACAGCAGGAAATGTGAGTGTGCTGAGAACAAAAGAACGGTGTTTCCTACCCTTACGGACATTGTATAGTCCAACTCTGCATCTGAAACTGATACAAAGCACTGGTCCTCTAAAATCCAATGCTTGTCAATTAAGATGAGAAACGTGTGAGCTTCGTGAATGATGTAGTTCGTTTGAGCTGAAAAGTGACTGCCCTTACCTGAAAGTAAGTCTTGCCTGGAGGAAGACACAGAGTCTGGGATTTAACTCCATTTCTGAACGGAAACATACAGCTAGGTCTCATCCATTGTTCACACTCTGCTTTAGAGCGAGAAGCACGCTCTTGCTTTCTAAAGTCTCTAAGACAGCAGGAAACGTGAGTGTGCTGAGAACAAAAGAATGGTGTTCCTACACATATGGACCATATCTAGTCCAACTCTGCTTCTGAAAGTGATACAAAGCACTGGTCCTCTAACATCCAATGCTTGTCAGTTAAGATGAGAAACGTGTGAGCTTAGTGAATGATGTAGTTCCTTTGAACTGAAAAGTGACTCCCCTTACCTAAAACGAAGTCTTGCTTGTAGTAAGACACAGAGCCTGGGATTTAAGTCCATTTCTGAAGGGAAACACACAGCATAGTTCTCATCCATGGATCACACTCTGCTTTAGAGCGAGAAGCACACTCTTGCTTTCTAGATTCTCTAATACACCAGGAAATCTGAGTGTGCCCAGAACAAAAGAAGGGTGTTTCCTACACATATGGCCCATATGTAGTCCAAATCTTCTTCTGAAACTGATACAATGCACTGGTCCTCTAACATCCAATGCTTGTCTGTTAAGATGAGAAACGTGTGAGCTTCGTGAAAGATGTAGTTTGTTTGAGCAGAAAAGTGACTGCCCTTACCTGAAACGAAATCTTGCTTGTAGGAAGACTCAGAGCATGGGATTTAACTCCATTTCTGAGGTGAAACACACAGCAGTGTTCTCATCCAATGATCACACTCTGCTTTAGAACAAGAAGCACGATCGTGCTTTCTAGAGTCTCTAAGCCAGCAGGAAACGTGAGTTTGCTGAGAACAAAAGAACGGTGTTTCCTACACATACGGACCTTATCTAGTCCAACTCTGCTTCTGAAAGTGATACAAACCACTGGTCCTCTAACATCCAATGCTTGTCAGTTAAGATGAGAAACGTGTGAGCCTCGTGAACGGTGTAGTTCTTTTGAGCAGAAAAGTGACTGCCCTTACCTGAATTGAAGTCTTGCTTGTAGGAAGACTAAGAGCCTGGGATTTAACTCCATTTCTGAAGTAAAACACACAGCAGTGTAATCATCCATTGATCACACTCTGCTTTAGAACAAGAAGCACGCTCTTGCTTTCTAGAGTCTCTAAGACAGTAGGAAACGTGAGTGTGCTGAGAACAAAAGAACGGTGTTTCCTACACATACAGACATTATATAGTCGAACTCTGCTTCTGAAACTGATACAAAGCACTGGTCCTCTAAAATCCATTGCTTGCCTGTTAAGATGAGAAACGTGTGAGCTTCGTGAATGATGTAGTTCGTTTGAGCTGAAAAGTGACTGCCCTTACCTGAAAGGAAGTCTTGCTTGTAGTAAGACACAGAGCCTGGGATTTAAGTCCATTTCTGAAGGGAAACACACAGCATAGTTCTCATCCATGGATCACACTCTGCTTTAGAGCGAGAAGCACACTCTTGCTTTGTAGAGTCTCTAATACAGCAGGAAATCTGAGTGTGCCCGGAACAAAAGAACGGTGTTTCCTACAATTACGGACATTATATAGTCCAACTCTGCATCTGAAACTGATACAAAGCACTGGTCCTCTAACATCCAATGCTTGTCATTTAAGATGAGAAACGTGTGAGCTTCGTGAATGATGTAGTTCATTTGAGCAGAAAAGTGACTGCCCTTACCTGAAACGAAGTCTTGCTTGTAGTAAGACACAGAGCCTGGGATTTAAGACCATTTCTGGAGGGAAACACACAGCATAGTTCTCATCAATGGATCACACTCGGCTATAGAGCAAGAAGCACGCTCTTGCTTTCTAGAGACTCTAATAGAGCAGGAAATCTGATTGTGCCCAGAACAATAGAACGGTGTCCGACACATACGGACTACATGTAGTCCAAATCTTCTTCTGAAACTGATACAATGCACTGGTCCCCTAACATCCAATGCTTGTCTGTTAAGATGAGAAATGTGTGAGCTCACTGAACGATGTAGTTCGTTTGAGCTGAAAAGTGACTGCCCTTACCTGAAATGAAGTCTTGCGTGTAGGAAGACAAAGAGCCTGGGATTTAACTCCATTTCGGAAGTGAAACACACAGCATAGTTCTCATCCATGGATCACACTCTGCTTTAGAGCAAGAAGCACGCTCTTGCTTTCTAGAATTTCTAATACAGCAGGGAATCTGAGTGTGCCCAGAACAAAAGAACGGTGTTTCCTACACATATGGACCATATCTAGTCCAACTCTTCTTCTGAAACTGATACAAAGCACTGGTCCTCTACCATCCAATGCTTGTCAATTAAGATGAGAAACGTGTGAGCTTCGTGAATGATGTAGTTCATTTGAGCAGAAAAGTGACTGCCCTTACCTGAAACGAACTCTTGCTTGTAGTAAGACACAAAGCCTGGGATTTAAGTCCATTTCTGAAGGGAAACACACAGCATAGTTCTCATCCATGGATCACACTCTGCTTTAGAGCAAGAAGCACGCTCTTGCTTTCTAGAGTATCTAATACAGCAGGAAATCTGATTGTGCCCAGAACAAAAGAACGGTGTTTCCTACACATACGGACTATATGTAGTCTAAATCTTCTTCTGAAACTGATACAATGCACTGGTCCTCTAACATCCAATGCTTGTCAGTTAAGATGAGAAACGTGTGAGCTTCGTGAACGATGTAGTTCCTTTGAGCAGAAAAGTGACTGCCCTTACCTGAAATGAAGTCTTGCTTGTAGGGAGACTCAGAGCCTGGGATTTAACTCCATTTCTGAATTGAAACACACTGCATTGACTCATCCATTGATGACACTCTGCTTTAGAACAAGAAGTACGCTCTTGCTTTCTAGAGGCACTAAGACAGCAGGAAATGTGAGTGTGCTGAGAACAAAAGAACGGTGTTTCCTACACATACGGACAATATCTAGTCCAACTCTGCTTCTGAAACTGATACAAATCACTGGTCCTCTAACATCCAATGCTTGTCTGTTAAGATGAGAAATGTGTGAGCTCAGTGAACGATGTAGTTCGTTTGAGCTGAAAAGTGACTGCCCTTACCTGAAACGAAGTCTTGTGTGTAGGAAGACACAGAGTCTGGGATTTAACTCCATTTCTGAAGGGAAACATACAGCATAGTTCTCATCAATGGATCACACTCTGCTTTAGAGCAAGAAGCACGCTCTTTCTTTCTAGAGTCTCTAATAGAGCAGGAAATCTGATTGTGCCCAGATTAAAAGAACGGTGTTTCCTACACATACGGACTACATGTAGTCCATATCTTCTTCTGAAACTGATACAATGCACTGGTCCTCTAACATCCAATGCTTGTCAGTTAAGATGAGAAACGTGTGAGCTTCGTGAACAATGTAGTTCCTTTGAGCAGAAAAGTGACTGCCCTTACCTGAAACGAAGTCTTGCTTGTAGGGAGACTCAGAGCCTGGGATTTAACTCCATTTCTGAAGTGAAACACACTGCATTGTCTCATCCATTGATGACACTCTGCTTTAGAACAAGAAGTACGCTCTTGCTTTCTAGAGTCTCTAAGACAGCAGGAAACGTGAGTGTGCTGAGAACAAACGAACGGTGTTTCCTACACATACGGATAATATCTAGTCCAACTCTGCTTCTGAAACTGATACAAATCACTGGTCCTCTAACATCCAATGCTTGTCTGTTAAGATGAGAAATGTGTGAGCTCAGTGAACGATGTAGTTCGTTTGAGCTGAAAAGTGACTGCCCTTACCTGAAACGAAGTCTTGCCTGTAGGAAGACACAGAGGCTGGGATTTAACTCCATTTCTGAAGGAAAACATACAGCATAGTTCTCATCAATGGATCACACTCTGCTATAGAGCAAGAAGCACGCTCTTGCTTTCTAGAGTCTCTAATAGAGCAGGAAATCTGATTGTGCCCGGAACAAAAGAACGGTGTTTCCTACACATATGGACCATATGCAGTCCAAATCTGCTCTGAAACTGATACAAAGCAATGACCATCTAACATCCATTGCTTGTCAGTTAAGATGAGAAACGTGTGAGCTTCATGAACGATGTAGTTCGTTTGAGCCGAAAAGTGACTGCCCTTACCTGAAACGAAGTCTTGCTTGTAGGAAGACTCAGAGCCTGGGATTTAACTCCATTTCTGAAGTCAAGCACACAGCATAGTTCTCATCCATGGATCACACTCTGCTTTAGAGCAAGAAGCACACACTTGCTTTCTAGAGTCTCTAAGACAGCAGGAAATCTGAGTGTGCCCAGAACAAAAGAACGGTGTTTCCTACACATACAGACTATATGTAGTCCAAATCTTCTTCTGAAACTGATAGAATGCACTGGTCCTCTAACATACATTGCTTGTCAGTTAAGATGAGAAACGTGTGAGCTTTGTGAATGATGTAGTTCCTTTGAACTGAAAAGTGACTGCCCTTACCTGAAACGAAATCTTGCTTGTAGTAAGACACAGAGCCTGGGATTTAAATCCATTTCTGAAGGGAAACACACAGCATAGTACTCATCCATGGATCACACTCTGCTTTAGAGCGAGAAGCACACTCTAGCTTTCTAGACTCTCTAATACAGCAGGAAATCTGAGTGTGCCCAGAACAAAAGAACGGTGTTTCCTACACATATGGAACATATGTAGTCCAAATCTGCTTCTGAAACTAATACAAAGCACTGACGCTCTAACATCCAATGCTTGTCAGTTAAGATGAGAATCGTGTGAGCTTCGTGAACGATATAGTTTCTTTGAGCAGAAAAGTGACTGCCCTTACCTGAAACGAAGTCTTGCTTGTAGGGAGACTCGGAGCCTGGGATTTAACTCCAATTCTGAAGTGAAACACACAGCATTATCTCATCCATTGATGACACTCTGCTTTAGAACAAGAAGCACGCTCTTGCTTTCTAGAGTCTCCAAGACAGCAGGAAATGTGAGTGTGCTGAGAACAAAAGAACGGTGTTTCCTACCCTTACAGACATTATATAGTCCAACTCTGCATCTAAAACTGATACAAAACACTGGTCCTCTAAAATCCAATGCTTGTCTGTTAAGATGGGAAACGTGTGAGCTTCGTGAATGATGTAGTTCGTTTGAGCTGAAAAGTGACTGACCTTACCTGAAAGGAAGTCTTGCCTGTAGGAAGACACAGAGTCTGGGATTTAACTCCATTTCTGAACGGAAATATACAGCATAGTTCTCATCCATGGATCACACTCTGCTTTAGAGCAAGAAGCACACTCTTGCTTTCTAGAGTCTCTAAGACAGCAGGAAATCTGAGTGTGCCCAGAACAAAAGAACGGTGTTTCCTACACATATGGACCATATCTAGTCCAACTCTTCTTCTGAAACTGATACAAAGCACTGGTTTTCTAACATCCAATGCTTGTCAATTAAGATGAGAAACGTGTGAGCTTCGTGAATGATGTAGTTCATTTGAGCAGAAAAGTGACTGCCCTTACCTGAAACGAAGTCTTGCTTGTAGTAAGACACAGAGCATGGGATTTAAGTCCATTTCTGAAGGGAAACACACAGCATAGTTCTCATCCAGGGATCACACTCTGCTTTAGAGCGAGAAGCACACTCTAGCTTTCTAGAGTCTCTAACACAGCAGGAAATCTGAGTGTGCACAGAACAAAAGAGCGGTGTTTCCTACACATACGGACCATATCTAGTCCAACTCTGCTTCTGAAACTGATACAAAGCACTGACCGTCTAACATCCAATGCTTGTCAGTTAAGATGAGAAACGTATGAGCTTCGTGAACGATGTAGTTCATTTGAGCTGAAAAGTGACTGCCCTTACCTGAATTGATATCTTGCTTGTAGGAAGACTCAGAGCCTGGGATTTATCTCCATTTCTGAATTAAAACTCACAGCAGTGTAATCATCCATTGATCACACTCTGCTTTAGAACAAGAAGTACGCTCTTGCTTTCTAGAATCTCTAAGACAGCAGGAAACGTGAGTGTGCTGAGAACAAAAGAACGGTGTTTCCTACACATACGGACAATATCTAGTCCAACTCTGCTTCTGAAACTGATACAAATCACTGGTCCTCTAACATCCAATGCTTGTCTGTTAAGATGAGAAATGTGTGAGCTCAGTGAAGGATGTAGTTCGTTTGAGCTGAAAAGTGACTGCCCTTACCTGAAACGAAGTCTTGTGTGTAGGAAGACACAGAGTCTGGGATTTAACTCCATTTCTGAAGGGAAACATACAGCATAGTTCTCATCAATGGATCACACTCTGCTTTAGAGCAAGAAGCACGCTCTTTCTTTCTAGAGTCTCTAATAGAGCAGGAAATCTGATTGTGCCCAGATTAAAAGAACGGTGTTTCCTACACATACGGACTACATGTAGTCCATATCTTCTACTGAAACTGATACAATGCACTGGTCCTCTAACATCCAATGCTTGTCAGTTAAGATGAGAAACGTGTGAGCTTCGTGAACAATGTAGTTCCTTTGAGCAGAAAAGTGACTGCCCTTACCTGAAACGAAGTCTTGCTTGTAGGGAGACTCAGAGCCTGGGATTTAACTCCATTTCTGAAGTGAAACACACTGCATTGTCTCATCCATTGATGACACTCTGCTTTAGAACAAGAAGTACGCTCTTGCTTTCTAGAGTCTCTAAGACAGCAGGAAACGTGAGTGTGCTGAGAACCAACGAACGGTGTTTCCTACACATACGGATAATATCTAGTCCAACTCTGCTTCTGAAACTGATACAAATCACTGGTCCTCTAACATCCAATGCTTGTCTGTTAAGATGAGAAATGTGTGAGCTCAGTGAACGATGTAGTTCGTTTGAGCTGAAAAGTGACTGCCCATACCTGAAACGAAGTCTTGCCTGTAGGAAGACACAGAGGCTGGGATATAACTCCATTTCTGAAGGAAAACATACAGCATAGTTCTCATCAATGGATCACACTCTGCTATAGAGCAAGAAGCACGCTCTTGCTTTCTAGAGTCTCTAATAGAGCAGGAAATCTGATTGTGCCCGGAACAAAAGAACGGTGTTTCCTACACATATGGACCATATGCAGTCCAAATCTGCTCTGAAACTGATACAAAGCAATGACCATCTAACATCCATTGCTTGTCAGTTAAGATGAGAAACGTGTGAGCTTCATGAACGATGTAGTTCATTTGAGCCGAAAAGTGACTGCCCTTACCTGAAACGAAGTCTTGCCTGTAGGAAGACTCAGAGCCTGGGATTTAACTCCATTTCTGAAGTCAAGCACACAGCATAGTTCTCATCCATGGATCACACTCTGCTTTAGAGCAAGAAGCACACACTTGCTTTCTAGAGTCTCTAAGACAGCAGGAAATCTGAGTGTGCCCAGAACAAAAGAACGGTGTTTCCTACACATACAGACTATATGTAGTCCAAATCTTCTTCTGAAACTGATAAAATGCACTGGTCCTCTAACATACAGTGCTTGTCAGTTAAACTGAGAAACGTGTGAGCTTTGTGAATGATGTAGTTCCTTTGAACTGAAAAGTGACTGCCCTTACCTGAAACGAAATCTTGCTTGTAGTAAGACACAGAGCCTGGGATTTAAATCCATTTCTGAAGGGAAACACACAGCATAGTACTCATCCATGGAACACACTCTGCTTTAGAGCAAGAAGCACACTCTAGCTTTCTAGACTCTCTAATACAGCAGGAAATCTGAGTGTGCCCAGAACAAAAGAACGGTGTTTCCTACACATATGGACCATATGTAGTCCAAATCTGCTTCTGAAACTGATACAAAGCACTGACGCTCTAACATCCAATGCTTGTCAGTTAAGATGAGAAATGTGTGAGCTTCGTGAACGATTGTAGTTAGTTTGAGCAGAAAAGTGACTGCCCTTACCTGAAACGAAGTCTTGCCTGTAGGAAAACACAGACCCTGGGATTTAACTCCATTTCTGAAGGGAAACACACAGCATAGTTCTCATCCATGGATCACACTATGCTTTAGAGCAATAAGCACGCTCTTGCTTTCTAGAGTCTCGAATACAGCAGGAAATCTGATTGTGCCCAGAACAAAAGAACGGTGTTTCCTACACATACGGACTATATGTAGTCCTAATCTTCTTCTGAAACTGATACAATGCACTGGTCCTCTAATATCCAATGCTTGTCAGTTAAGATGAGAAACGTGTGAGCTTCGTGAACGATATAGTTTCTTTGAGCAGAAAAGTGACTGCCCTTACCTGAAACGAAGTCTTGCTTGTAGGGAGACTCGGAGCCTGGGATTTAACTCCATTTCTGAACGGAAATATACAGCATAGTTCTCATCCATGGATCACACTCTGCTTTAGAGCAAGAAGCACACTCTTGCTTTCTAGAGTCTCTAAGACAGCAGGAAATCTGAGTGTGCCCAGAACAAAAGAACGGTGTTTCCTACACATATGGACCATATCTAGTCCAACTCTTCTTCTGAAACTGATACAAAGCACTGGTTTTCTAACATCCAATGCTTGTCAATTAAGATGAGAAACGTGTGAGCTTCGTGAATGATGTAGTTCATTTGAGCAGAAAAGTGACTGCCCTTACCTGAAACGAAGTCTTGCTTGTAGTAAGACACAGAGCATGGGATTTAAGTCCATTTCTGAAGGGAAACACACAGCATAGTTCTCATCCAGGGATCACACTCTGCTTTAGAGCGAGAAGCACACTCTAGCTTTCTAGAGTCTCTAACACAGCAGGAAATCTGAGTGTGCACAGAACAAAAGAGCGGTGTTTCCTACACATACGGACCATATCTAGTCCAACTCTGCTTCTGAAACTGATACAAAGCACTGACCGTCTAACATCCAATGCTTGTCAGTTAAGATGAGAAACATATGAGCTTCGTGAACGATGTAGTTCATTTGAGCTGAAAAGTGACTGCCCTTACCTGAATTGATATCTTGCTTGTAGGAAGACTCAGAGCCTGGGATTTATCTCCATTTCTGAATTAAAACTCACAGCAGTGTAATCATCCATTGATCACACTCTGCTTTAGAACAAGAAGCACGCTCTTGCTTTCTAGAATCTCTAAGACAGCAGGAAACGTGAGTGTGCTGAGAACAAAAGAACGGTGTTTCCTACACATACAGACATTATATACTCGAACTCTGCTTCTGAAACTGATACAAAGCACTGGTCTTCTAAAATCCAATGCTTGCCTGTTAAGAGGAGAAACGTGTGAGCTTCGTGAACAATGTAGTTCGTTTGAGCTGAAAAGTGACTGCCCTTACCTGAAACGAAGTCTTGCTTGTAGGAAGACACAGAGCCTGGGATTTAACTCCATTTCTGAAGGGAAACACACAGCATAGTTCTCATCCATGGATCACACTCTGCTTTAGAGCAAGAAGCACGCTCTTGCTTTCTAGAATTTCTAATACAGCAGGAAATCTGAGTGTGCCCAGAACAAAAGAACGGTGTTTCCTACACATATGGACCATATGTAGTCCAACTCTTCTTCTGAAACTGATACAAAGAACTGGTCCTCTAACATCCAATGCTTGTCAATTAAGATGAGAAACGTGTGAGCTTCGTGAATGATGTAGTTCATTTGAACTGAAAAGTGACTGCCCTTACCTGAAACGAAATCTTGCTTGTAGTAAGACACAGAGCCTGGGATTTAAATCCATTTCTGAAGGGAAACACACAGCATAGTACTCATCCATGGATCACACTCTGCTTTAGAGCGAGAAGCACACTCTAGCTTTCTAGACTCTCTAATACAGCAGGAAATCTGAGTGTGCCCAGAACAAAAGAACGGTGTTTCCTACACATATGGACCATATGTAGTCCAAATCTGCTTCTGAAACTGATACAAAGCACTGACGCTCTAACATCCAATGCTTGTCAGTTAAGATGAGAAATGTGTGAGCTTCGTGAACGATTGTAGTTAGTTTGAGCAGAAAAGTGACTGCCTTTACCTGAAACGAAGTCTTGCCTGTAGGAAAACACAGACCCTGGGATTTAACTCCATTTCTGAAGGGAAACACACAGCATAGTTCTCATCCATGGATCACACTATGCTTTAGAGCAATAAGCACGCTCTTGCTTTCTAGAGTCTCGAATACAGCAGGAAATCTGATTGTGCCCAGATCAAAAGAACGGTGTTTCCTACACATACGGACTATATGTAGTCCTAATCTTCTTCTGAAACTGATACAATGCACTGGTCCTCTAATATCCAATGCTTGTCAGTTAAGATGAGAAACGTGTGAGCTTCGTGAACGATATAGTTTCTTTGAGCAGAAAAGTGACTGCCCTTACCTGAAACGAAGTCTTGCTTGTAGGGAGACTCGGAGCCTGGGATTTAACTCCATTTCTGAACGGAAATATACAGCATAGTTCTCATCCATGGATCACACTCTGCTTTAGAGCAAGAAGCACACTCTTGCTTTCTAGAGTCTCTAAGACAGCAGGAAATCTGAGTGTGCCCAGAACAAAAGAACGGTGTTTCCTACACATATGGACCATATCTAGTCCAACTCTTCTTCTGAAACTGATACAAAGCACTGGTTTTCTAACGTCCAATGCTTGTCAATTAAGATGAGAAACGTGTGAGCTTCGTGAATGATGTAGTTCATTTGAGCAGAAAAGTGACTGCCCTTACCTGAAACGAAGTCTTGCTTGTAGTAAGACACAGAGCATGGGATTTAAGTCCATTTCTGAAGGGAAACACACAGCATAGTTCTCATCCAGGGATCACACTCTGCTTTAGAGCGAGAAGCACACTCTAGCTTTCTAGAGTCTCTAACACAGCAGGAAATCTGAGTGTGCACAGAACAAAAGAGCGGTGTTTCCTACACATACGGACCATATCTAGTCCAACTCTGCTTCTGAAACTGATACAAAGCACTGACCATCTAACATCCAATGCTTGTCAGTTAAGATGAGAAACGTATGAGCTTCGTGAACGATGTAGTTCGTTTGAGCTGAAAAGTGACTGCCCTTACCTGAAACGAAGTCTTGCTTGTAGGAAGACACAGAGCCTGGGATTTAACTCCATTTCTGAAGGGAAACACACAGCATAGTTCTCATCCATGGATCACACTCTGCTTTAGAGCAAGAAGCACGCTCTTGCTTTCTAGAATTTCTAATACAGCAGGAAATCTGAGTGTGCCCAGAACAAAAGAACGGTGTTTCCTACACATATGGACCATATGTAGTCCAACTCTTCTTCTGAAACTGATACAAAGAACTGGTCCTCTAACATCCAATGCTTGTCAATTAAGATGAGAAACGTGTGAGCTTCGTGAATGATGTAGTTCATTTGAGCAGAAAAGTGACTGCCCTTACCTGAAACGAAGTCTTGCTTGTAGTAAGACACAGAGCCTGGGATTTAAGTCCATTTCTGAAGGGAAACACACAGCATAGTTCTCATCCATGGATCACACTCTGCTATAGAGCAAGAAGCACGCTCTTGCTTTCTAGAGACTCTAATAGAGCAGGAAATCTGATTGTGCCCAGAACAATAGAATGGTGTCCGACACATACGGACTACATGTAGTCCAAATCTTCTTCTGAAACTGATACTATGCACTGGTCCTCTAACATCCAATGCTTGTCTGTTAAGATGAGAAATGTGTGAGCTCACTGAACGATGTAGTTCGTTTGAGCTGAAAAGTGACTGCCCTTACCTGAAATGAAGTCTTGCCTGTAGGAAGACATAGAGCCTGGGATTTGACTCCATTTCGGAAGTGAAACACACAGCATAGTTCTCATCCATGGATCACACTCTGCTTTAGAGCAAGAAGCACGCTCTTGCTTTCTAGAATTTCTAATACAGCAGGAAATCTGAGTGTGCCCAGAACAAAAGAACGGTGTTTCCTACACATATGGACCATATCTAGTCCAACTCTTCTTCTGAAACTGATACAAAGCACTGGTCCTCTACCATCCAATGCTTGTCAATTAAGATGAGAAACGTGTGAGCTTCGTGAATGATGTAGTTCATTTGAGCAGAAAAGTGACTGCCCTTACCTGAAACGAAGTCTTGCTTGTAGTAAGACACAAAGCCTGGGATTTAAGTCCATTTCTGAAGGGAAACACACAGCATAGTTCTCATCCATGGATCACACTCTGCTTTAGAGCAAGAAGCACGCTCTTGCTTTCTAGAGTATCTAATACAGCAGGAAATCTGATTGTGCCCAGAACAAAAGAACGGTGTTTCCTACACATACGGACTATATGTAGTCTAAATCTTCTTCTGAAACTGATACAATGCACTGGTCCTCTAACAGCCAATGCTTGTCAGTTAAGATGAGAAACGTGTGAGCTTCATGAACGATGTATTTCCTTTGAGCAGAAAAGTGACTGCCCTTACCTGAAATGAAGTCTTGCTTGTAGGGAGACTCAGAGCCTGGGATTTAACTCCATTTCTGAATTGAAACACACTGCATTGACTCATCCATTGATGACACTCTGCTTTAGAACAAGAAGTATGCTCTTGCTTTCTAGAGGCTCTAAGACAGCAGGAAACGTGAGTGTGCTGAGAACAAAAGAACGGTGTTTCCTACACATACGGACAATATCTAGTCCAACTCTGCTTCTGAAACTGATACAAATCACTGGTCCTCTAACATCCAATGCTTGTCTGTTAAGATGAGAAATGTGTGAGCTCAGTGAACGATGTAGTTCGTTTGAGCTGAAAAGTGACTGCCCTTACCTGAAACGAAGTCTTGTGTGTAGGAAGACACAGAGTCTGGGATTTAACTCCATTTCTGAAGGGAAACATACAGCATAGTTCTCATCAATGGATCACACTCTGCTTTAGAGCAAGAAGCACGCTCTTGCTTTCTAGAGTCTCTAATAGAGCAGGAAATCTGATTTGCCCAGAACAAAAGAACGGTGTTTCCTACACCTACGGACTACATGTAGTCCAAATCTTCTTCTGAAACTGATACAATGCACTGGTCCTCTAACATCCAATGCTTGTCAGTTAAGATGAGAAACGTGTGAGCTTCGTGAACGATGTAGTTCCTTTGAGCAGAAAAGTGACTGCCCTTACCTGAAACGAAGTCTTGCTTGTAGGGAGACTCAGAGCCTGGGATTTAACTCCATTTCTGAAGTGAAACACACTGCATTGTCTAATCCATTGATGACACTCTGCTTTAGAACAAGAAGTACGCTCTTGCATTCTAGAGTCTCTAAGACAGCAGGAAACGTGAGTGTGCTGAGAACAAAAGAACGGTGTTTCCTACACATACGGACAATATCTAGTCCAACTCTGCTTCTGAAACTGATACAAATAACTGGTCCTCTAACATCCAATGCTTGTCTGTTAAGATGAGAAATGTGTGAGCTCAGTGAACGATGTAGTTCGTTTGAGCTGAAAAGTGACTGCCCTTACCTGAAACGAAGTCTTGCCTGTAGGAAGACACAGAGTCTGGGATTTAACTCCATTTCTGAAGGAAAACATACAGCATAGTTCTCATCAATGGATCACACTCTGCTATAGAGCAAGAAGCACGCTCTTGCTTTCTAGAGTCTCTAATAGAGCAGGAAATCTGATTGTGCCCGGAACAAAAGAACGGTGTTTCCTACACATATGGACCATATGCAGTCCAAATCTGCTCTGAAACTGATACAAAGCAATGACCATCTAACATCCATTGCTTGTCAGTTAAGATGAGAAACGTGTGAGCTTCATGAACGATGTAGTTCATTTGAGCCGAAAAGTGACTGCCCTTACCTGAAACGAAGTCTTGCCTGTAGGAAGACTCAGAGCCTGGGATTTAACTCCATTTCTGAAGTCAAGCACACAGCATAGTTCTCATCCATGGATCACACTCTGCTTTAGAGCAAGAAGCACACACTTGCTTTCTAGAGTCTCTAAGACAGCAGGAAATCTGAGTGTGCCCAGAACAAAAGAACGGTGTTTCCTACACATACAGACTATATGTAGTCCAAATCTTCTTCTGAAACTGATAAAATGCACTGGTCCTCTAACATACAGTGCTTGTCAGTTAAGATGAGAAACGTGTGAGCTTTGTGAATGATGTAGTTCCTTTGAACTGAAAAGTGACTGCCCTTACCTGAAACGAAATCTTGCTTGTAGTAAGACACAGAGCCTGGGATTTAAATCCATTTCTGAAGGGAAACACACAGCATAGTACTCATCCATGGAACACACTCTGCTTTAGAGCAAGAAGCACACACTAGCTTTCTAGACTCTCTAATACAGCAGGAAATCTGAGTGTGCCCAGAACAAAAGAACGGTGTTTCCTACACATATGGACCATATGTAGTCCAAATCTGCTTCTGAAACTGATACAAAGCACTGACGCTCTAACATCCAATGCTTGTCAGTTAAGATGAGAAATGTGTGAGCTTCGTGAACGATTGTAGTTAGTTTGAGCAGAAAAGTGACTGCCCTTACCTGAAACGAAGTCTTGCCTGTAGGAAAACACAGACCCTGGGATTTAACTCCATTTCTGAAGGGAAACACACAGCATAGTTCTCATCCATGGATCACACTATGCTTTAGAGCAATAAGCACGCTCTTGCTTTCTAGAGTCTCGAATACAGCAGGAAATCTGATTGTGCCCAGAACAAAAGAACGGTGTTTCCTACACATACGGACTATATGTAGTCCTAATCTTCTTCTGAAACTGATACAATGCACTGGTCCTCTAATATCCAATGCTTGTCAGTTAAGATGAGAAACGTGTGAGCTTCGTGAACGATATAGTTTCTTTGAGCAGAAAAGTGACTGCCCTTACCTGAAACGAAGTCTTGCTTGTAGGGAGACTCGGAGCCTGGGATTTAACTCCATTTCTGAACGGAAATATACAGCATAGTTCTCATCCATGGATCACACTCTGCTTTAGAGCAAGAAGCACACTCTTGCTTTCTAGAGTCTCTAAGACAGCAGGAAATCTGAGTGTGCCCAGAACAAAAGAACGGTGTTTCCTACACATATGGACCATATCTAGTCCAACTCTTCTTCTGAAACTGATACAAAGCACTGGTTTTCTAACATCCAATGCTTGTCAATTAAGATGAGAAACGTGTGAGCTTCGTGAATGATGTAGTTCATTTGAGCAGAAAAGTGACTGCCCTTACCTGAAACGAAGTCTTGCTTGTAGTAAGACACAGAGCATGGGATTTAAGTCCATTTCTGAAGGGAAACACACAGCATAGTTCTCATCCAGGGATCACACTCTGCTTTAGAGCGAGAAGCACACTCTAGCTTTCTAGAGTCTCTAACACAGCAGGAAATCTGAGTGTGCACAGAACAAAAGAGCGGTGTTTCCTACACATACGGACCATATCTAGTCCAACTCTGCTTCTGAAACTGATACAAAGCACTGACCGTCTAACATCCAATGCTTGTCAGTTAAGATGAGAAACGTATGAGCTTCGTGAACGATGTAGTTCATTTGAGCTGAAAAGTGACTGCCCTTACCTGAATTGATATCTTGCTTGTAGGAAGACTCAGAGCCTGGGATTTATCTCCATTTCTGAATTAAAACTCACAGCAGTGTAATCATCCATTGATCACACTCTGCTTTAGAACAAGAAGCACGCTCTTGCTTTCTAGAATCTCTAAGACAGCAGGAAACGTGAGTGTGCTGAGAACAAAAGAACGGTGTTTCCTACACATACAGACATTATATACTCGAACTCTGCTTCTGAAACTGATACAAAGCACTGGTCCTCTAAAATCCAATGCTTGCCTGTTAAGAGGAGAAACGTGTGAGCTTCGTGAACAATGTAGTTCGTTTGAGCTGAAAAGTGACTGCCCTTACCTGAAACGAAGTCTTGCTTGTAGGAAGACACAGAGCCTGGGATTTAACTCCATTTCTGAAGGGAAACACACAGCATAGTTCTCATCCATGGATCACACTCTGCTTTAGAGCAAGAAGCACGCTCTTGCTTTCTAGAATTTCTAATACAGCAGGAAATCTGAGTGTGCCCAGAACAAAAGAACGGTGTTTCCTACACATATGGACCATATGTAGTCCAACTCTTCTTCTGAAACTGATACAAAGAACTGGTCCTCTAACATCCAATGCTTGTCAATTAAGATGAGAAACGTGTGAGCTTCGTGAATGATGTAGTTCATTTGAACTGAAAAGTGACTGCCCTTACCTGAAACGAAATCTTGCTTGTAGTAAGACACAGAGCCTGGGATTTAAATCCATTTCTGAAGGGAAACACACAGCATAGTACTCATCCATGGATCACACTCTGCTTTAGAGCGAGAAGCACACTCTAGCTTTCTAGACTCTCTAATACAGCAGGAAATCTGAGTGTGCCCAGAACAAAAGAACGGTGTTTCCTACACATATGGACCATATGTAGTCCAAATCTGCTTCTGAAACTGATACAAAGCACTGACGCTCTAACATCCAATGCTTGTCAGTTAAGATGAGAAATGTGTGAGCTTCGTGAACGATTGTAGTTAGTTTGAGCAGAAAAGTGACTGCCTTTACCTGAAACGAAGTCTTGCCTGTAGGAAAACACAGACCCTGGGATTTAACTCCATTTCTGAAGGGAAACACACAGCATAGTTCTCATCCATGGATCACACTATGCTTTAGAGCAATAAGCACGCTCTTGCTTTCTAGAGTCTCGAATACAGCAGGAAATCTGATTGTGCCCAGATCAAAAGAACGGTGTTTCCTACACATACGGACTATATGTAGTCCTAATCTTCTTCTGAAACTGATACAATGCACTGGTCCTCTAATATCCAATGCTTGTCAGTTAAGATGAGAAACGTGTGAGCTTCGTGAACGATATAGTTTCTTTGAGCAGAAAAGTGACTGCCCTTACCTGAAACGAAGTCTTGCTTGTAGGGAGACTCGGAGCCTGGGATTTAACTCCATTTCTGAACGGAAATATACAGCATAGTTCTCATCCATGGATCACACTCTGCTTTAGAGCAAGAAGCACACTCTTGCTTTCTAGAGTCTCTAAGACAGCAGGAAATCTGAGTGTGCCCAGAACAAAAGAACGGTGTTTCCTACACATATGGACCATATCTAGTCCAACTCTTCTTCTGAAACTGATACAAAGCACTGGTTTTCTAACGTCCAATGCTTGTCAATTAAGATGAGAAACGTGTGAGCTTCGTGAATGATGTAGTTCATTTGAGCAGAAAAGTGACTGCCCTTACCTGAAACGAAGTCTTGCTTGTAGTAAGACACAGAGCATGGGATTTAAGTCCATTTCTGAAGGGAAACACACAGCATAGTTCTCATCCAGGGATCACACTCTGCTTTAGAGCGAGAAGCACACTCTAGCTTTCTAGAGTCTCTAACACAGCAGGAAATCTGAGTGTGCACAGAACAAAAGAGCGGTGTTTCCTACACATACGGACCATATCTAGTCCAACTCTGCTTCTGAAACTGATACAAAGCACTGACCATCTAACATCCAATGCTTGTCAGTTAAGATGAGAAACGTATGAGCTTCGTGAACGATGTAGTTCGTTTGAGCTGAAAAGTGACTGCCCTTACCTGAAACGAAGTCTTGCTTGTAGGAAGACACAGAGCCTGGGATTTAACTCCATTTCTGAAGGGAAACACACAGCATAGTTCTCATCCATGGATCACACTCTGCTTTAGAGCAAGAAGCACGCTCTTGCTTTCTAGAATTTCTAATACAGCAGGAAATCTGAGTGTGCCCAGAACAAAAGAACGGTGTTTCCTACACATATGGACCATATGTAGTCCAACTCTTCTTCTGAAACTGATACAAAGAACTGGTCCTCTAACATCCAATGCTTGTCAATTAAGATGAGAAACGTGTGAGCTTCGTGAATGATGTAGTTCATTTGAGCAGAAAAGTGACTGCCCTTACCTGAAACGAAGTCTTGCTTGTAGTAAGACACAGAGCCTGGGATTTAAGTCCATTTCTGAAGGGAAACACACAGCATAGTTCTCATCCATGGATCACACTCTGCTATAGAGCAAGAAGCACGCTCTTGCTTTCTAGAGACTCTAATAGAGCAGGAAATCTGATTGTGCCCAGAACAATAGAATGGTGTCCGACACATACGGACTACATGTAGTCCAAATCTTCTTCTGAAACTGATACTATGCACTGGTCCTCTAACATCCAATGCTTGTCTGTTAAGATGAGAAATGTGTGAGCTCACTGAACGATGTAGTTCGTTTGAGCTGAAAAGTGACTGCCCTTACCTGAAATGAAGTCTTGCCTGTAGGAAGACATAGAGCCTGGGATTTGACTCCATTTCGGAAGTGAAACACACAGCATAGTTCTCATCCATGGATCACACTCTGCTTTAGAGCAAGAAGCACGCTCTTGCTTTCTAGAATTTCTAATACAGCAGGAAATCTGAGTGTGCCCAGAACAAAAGAACGGTGTTTCCTACACATATGGACCATATCTAGTCCAACTCTTCTTCTGAAACTGATACAAAGCACTGGTCCTCTACCATCCAATGCTTGTCAATTAAGATGAGAAACGTGTGAGCTTCGTGAATGATGTAGTTCATTTGAGCAGAAAAGTGACTGCCCTTACCTGAAACGAAGTCTTGCTTGTAGTAAGACACAAAGCCTGGGATTTAAGTCCATTTCTGAAGGGAAACACACAGCATAGTTCTCATCCATGGATCACACTCTGCTTTAGAGCAAGAAGCACGCTCTTGCTTTCTAGAGTATCTAATACAGCAGGAAATCTGATTGTGCCCAGAACAAAAGAACGGTGTTTCCTACACATACGGACTATATGTAGTCTAAATCTTCTTCTGAAACTGATACAATGCACTGGTCCTCTAACAGCCAATGCTTGTCAGTAAAGATGAGAAACGTGTGAGCTTCATGAACGATGTATTTCCTTTGAGCAGAAAAGTGACTGCCCTTACCTGAAATGAAGTCTTGCTTGTAGGGAGACTCAGAGCCTGGGATTTAACTCCATTTCTGAATTGAAACACACTGCATTGACTCATCCATTGATGACACTCTGCTTTAGAACAAGAAGTATGCTCTTGCTTTCTAGAGGCTCTAAGACAGCAGGAAACGTGAGTGTGCTGAGAACAAAAGAACGGTGTTTCCTACACATACGGACAATATCTAGTCCAACTCTGCTTCTGAAACTGATACAAATCACTGGTCCTCTAACATCCAATGCTTGTCTGTTAAGATGAGAAATGTGTGAGCTCAGTGAACGATGTAGTTCGTTTGAGCTGAAAAGTGACTGCCCTTACCTGAAACGAAGTCTTGTGTGTAGGAAGACACAGAGTCTGGGATTTAACTCCATTTCTGAAGGGAAACATACAGCATAGTTCTCATCAATGGATCACACTCTGCTTTAGAGCAAGAAGCACGCTCTTGCTTTCTAGAGTCTCTAATAGAGCAGGAAATCTGATTTGCCCAGAACAAAAGAACGGTGTTTCCTACACCTACGGACTACATGTAGTCCAAATCTTCTTCTGAAACTGATACAATGCACTGGTCCTCTAACATCCAATGCTTGTCAGTTAAGATGAGAAACGTGTGAGCTTCGTGAACGATGTAGTTCCTTTGAGCAGAAAAGTGACTGCCCTTACCTGAAACGAAGTCTTGCTTGTAGGGAGACTCAGAGCCTGGGATTTAACTCCATTTCTGAAGTGAAACACACTGCATTGTCTAATCCATTGATGACACTCTGCTTTAGAACAAGAAGTACGCTCTTGCATTCTAGAGTCTCTAAGACAGCAGGAAACGTGAGTGTGCTGAGAACAAAAGAACGGTGTTTCCTACACATACGGACAATATCTAGTCCAACTCTGCTTCTGAAACTGATACAAATAACTGGTCCTCTAACATCCAATGCTTGTCTGTTAAGATGAGAAATGTGTGAGCTCAGTGAACGATGTAGTTCGTTTGAGCTGAAAAGTGACTGCCCTTACCTGAAACGAAGTCTTGCCTGTAGGAAGACACAGAGTCTGGGATTTAACTCCATTTCTGAAGGAAAACATACAGCATAGTTCTCATCAATGGATCACACTCTGCTATAGAGCAAGAAGCATGCTCTTGCTTTCTAGAGTCTATAATAGAGCAGGAAATCTGATTGTGCCCAGAACAATAGAACGGTGTCCGACACATACGGACTACATGTAGTCCAAATCTTCTTGTGAAACTGATACAATGCACTGGTCCTCTAACATCCAATGCTTGTCTGTTAAGATGAGAAATGGGTGAGCTCAGTGAACGATGTAGTTCGTTTTAGCTGAAAAGTGACTGCCCTTACCTGAAACGAAGTCTTGCCTGTAGGAAGACTCAGAGCCTGGGATTTAACTCCATTTCTGAAGTCAAGCAAACAGCATAGTTCTCATCTATTGATCACACTCTGCTTTAGAGCAAGAAGCACACTCTTGCTTTCTAGAGTCTCTAAGACAGCAGGAAATCTGAGTGTGCCCAGAACAAAAGAATGGTGTTTCGTACACATAAGGTCTATATGTAGTCCAAATCTTCTTCTGAAACTGATAGAATGCACTGGTCCTCTAACATCCTGTGCTTGTCAGTTAAGATGAGAAACGTGTGAGCTTTGTGAATGATGTAGTTCCTTTGAACTGAAAAGTGACTGCCCTTACCTGAAACGAAGTCTTGCCTGTAGGAAGACACAGAGCCTGGGATTTTACTCCATTTCTGAAGTGAAACACACAGCATTGTCTCATCCATTGATCACACTCTGCTTTAGAACAAGAAGCACGCTATTGCTTTCTAGATTCTCTAAGACAACAGGAAATCTGAGTGTGCCCAGAACAAAAGAACGGTGTTTCCTACACATAAGGACCATATCTAGTCCAATTCTTCTGCTGATACTGATACAAAGCACTGGTCCTCTACCATCCAATGCTTGTCAGTTAAGATGAGAAACGTGTGAGCTTCGTGAATGATGTAGTTCATTTGAGCAGAAAGGTGACTGCCCTTACCTGAAACGAAGTCTTGCTTGTAGTAAGACACAGAGCCTGGGATTTAAGTCAGTTTCTGAAGTGAAACACACAGCATAGTTCTCATCCATTGATCACACTCTGCTTTAGAGCAAGAAGCACGCTCTTGCTTTCTAGAGTATCTAATACAGCATGAAATCTGATTGTGCCCAGAACAAAAGAACAGTGTTTCCTACACATACGGACTATATGTAGTCCAAATCTTCTTCTGAAACTGACACAATGCACTGGTCCTCTAACATCCAATGCTTGTCAATTAAGATGAGAAACGTGTGAGCTTTGTGAATGATGTAGTTCCTTTGAACTGAAAAGTGACTGCCCTTACCTGAAACGAAGTCTTGCCTGTAGGAAGACACAGAGCCTGGGATTTAACTCCATTTCTGAAGTGAAACACACAGCATTGTCTCATCCATTGATCACACTCTGCTTTAGAACAAGAAGCACGCTATTGCTTTCTAGATTCTCTAAGACAACAGGAAATCTGAGTGTGCCCAGAACAAAAGAACGGTGTTTCCTACACATAAGGACCATATCTAGTCCAATTCTTCTGCTGATACTGATACAAAGCACTGGTCCTCTACCATCCAATGCTTGTCAGTTAAGATGAGAAATGTGTGAGGTTCGTGAACGATGTAGTTAGTTTGAGCAGAAAAGTGACTGCCCTTACCTGAATTTAAGTCTTGCTTGTAGGAAGACTCAGAGCCTGGGATTTAACTCCATTTCTGAAGTAAAACACACAGCAGTGTAATCTTCCATTGATCACACTCTGCTTTAGAGCGACAAGCACGCTCTTGCTTTCTAGAATTTCTAATACAGCAGGAAATCTGAGTGTGCCCAGAACAAAAGAACGGTGTTTCCTACACATATGGACCATATGTAGTCCAAATCTGCTTCTGAAACTGATACAAAGCACTGACCATCTAACATCCATTGCTTGTCAGTTAAGATGAGAAACGTGTGAGCTTCATGAACGATGTAGTTCGTTTGAGCTGAAAAGTGACTGCCCTAACCGAAACGAAGTCTTGCCTGTAGGAAGACTCAGAGCCTGGGATTTAACTCCATTTCTGAAGTCAAGCACACAGCATAGTTCTCATCCATGGATCACACTCTTCTTTAGAGCAAGAGGCACACTCTTGCTTTCTAGAGTCTCTAAGAGAGCAGGAAATCTGAGTGTGCCCAGAACAAAAGAACGGTGTTTCCTACACATACGGACTATATGTAGTCCAAATCTTCTTCTGAAACTGACACAATGCACTGGTCCTCTAACATCCAATGCTTGTCAGTTAAGATGAGAAATGTGTGAGCTTCGTGAACGATGTAGTTAGTTTGAGCAGAAAAGTGACTGCCCTTACCTGAAACGAAGTCTTGCTTGTAGTAAGACACAGAGCCTGGGATTTAAATCCATTTCTGAAGGGAAACACACAGCATAGTACTCATCCATGGATCACACTCTGCTTTAGAGCGAGAAGCACACTCTAGCTTTCTAGACTCTCTAATACAGCAGGAAATCTGAGTGTGCCAAGAACAAAAGAACGGTGTTTCCTACACATATGGACCATATGTAGTCCAAATCTGCTTCTGAAACTGATACAAAGCACTGACCCTCTAACATCCAATGCTTGTCAGTTAAGATGAGAAATGTGTGAGCTTCGTGAACGATGTAGTTATTTTGAGCAGAAAAGTGACTGCCCTTACCTGAAACGAAGTCTTCCCTGTAGGAAGACACAGAGCCTGGGATTTAAGTCAGTTTCTGAAGTGAAACACACAGCATAGTTCTCATCCATGGATCACACTCTGCTTTAGAGCAAGAAGCACGCTCTTGCCTTCTAGAGTATCTAATACAGCATGAAATCTGATTGTGCCCAGAACAAAAGAACGGTGTTTCCTACACATACGGACTATATGTAGTCCAAATCTTCTTCTGAAACTGACACAATGCACTGGTCCTCTAACATCCAATGCTTGTCAGTTAAGATGAGAAATGTGTGAGCTTCGTGAACGATGTAGTTAGTTTGAGCAGAAAAGTGACTGCCCTTACCTGAAACGAAGTCTTGCCTGTAGGAAGACACAGAGACTGGGATTTAACTCCATTTCTGAAGGGAAACACACAGCATAGTTCTCATCCATGAATCACACTCTGCTTTAGAGCAAGAAGCACGCTCTTGCTTTCTAGAGTATCTAATACAGCAGGAAATCTGATTGTGTCCAGAACAAAAGAACGGTGTTTCCTACACATAAGGACCATATCTAGTCCAACTCTGCTTCTGAAACTGATACAATGCACTGGTCCTCTAATATCCAATGCTTGTCAGTTAAGATGAGAAACGTGTGAGGTTCATGAACGATGTAGTTCCTTTGAGCAGAAAAGTGACTCCCCTACCTGAAACGAAGTCTTGCCTGTAGGAAGACCCAGAGCCTGGGATTTAACTCCATTTCTGAAGTCAAGCAAACAGCATAGTTCTCATCCATGGATCACACTCTGCTTTAGAGCAAGAAGCACACTCTTGCTTTCTAGAGTCTCTAAGACAGCAGGAAATCTGAGTGTGCCCAGAACAAAAGAACGATGTTTCCTACACATACAGACTATATGTAGTCCAAATCTTCTTCTGAAACTGATAGAATGCACTGGTCCTCTAACATCCAGTGCTTGTCAGTTAAGATGAGAAACGTGTGAGCTTTGTGAATGATGTAGTTCCTTTGAACTGAAAAGTGACTGCCCTTACCTGAAACGAAGTCTTGCCTGTAGGAAGACACAGAGCCTGGGATTTAACTCCATTTCTGAAGTGAAACACACAGCATTGTCTCATCCATTGATCACACTCTGCTTTAGAACAAGAAGCACGCTATTGCTTTCTAGATTCTCTAAGACAACAGGAAATCTGAGTGTGCCCAGAACAAAAGAACGGTGTTTCCTACACATATGGACCATATCTAGTCCAACTCTTCTTCTGAAACTGATAGAAAGCACTTGTCCTCTACCATCCAATGCTTGTCAATTAAGATGAGAAACGTGTGAGCTTCGTGAATGATGTAGTTCATTTGAGCAGAAAGGTGACTGCCCTTACCTGAAACGAAGTCTTGCTTGTAGTAAGACACAGAGCCTGGGATTTAAGTCAGTTTCTGAAGTGAAACACACAGCATAGTTCTCATCCATGGATCACACTCTGCTTTAGAGCAAGAAGCACGCTCTTGCTTTCTAGAGTATCTAATACAGCATGAAATCTGATTGTGCCCAGAACAAAAGAACGGTGTTTCCTACACATACGGACTATATGTAGTCCAAATCTTCTTCTGAAACTGACACAATGCACTGGTCCTCTAACATCCAATGCTTGTCAGTTAAGATGAGAAATGTGTGAGCTTCGTGAACGATGTAGTTAGTTTGAGCAGAAAAGTGACTGCCCTTACCTGAATTTAAGTCTTGCTTGTAGGAAGACTCAGAGCCTGGGATTTAACTCCATTTCTGAAGTAAAACACACAGCAGTGTAATCATCCATTGATCACACTGTGCTTTAGAGCGACAAGCACGCTCTTGCTTTCTAGAATTTCTAATACAGCAGGAAATCTGAGTGTGCCCAGAACAAAAGAACGGTGTTTCCTACACATATGGACCATATCTAGTCCAACTCTTCTTCTGAAACTGATACAAAGCACTGGTCCTCTAACATCCAATGCTTGTCTGTTAAGATGAGAAACGTGTGAACTCCGTGAACGATGTAGTTCGTTTGAGCTGAAAAGTGACTGCCCATACCTGAATTGATATCTTGCTTGTAGGAAGACTCAGAGCCTGGGATTTATCTCCATTTCTGAATTAAAACTCACAGCAGTGTAATCATCCATTGATCACACTCTGCTTTAGAACAAGAAGCACGCTCTTGCTTTCTAGAATCTCTAAGACAGCAGGAAACGTGAGTGTGCTGAGAACAAAAGAACGGTGTTTCCTACACATACGGACATTATATACTCGAACTCTGCTTCTGAAACTGATACAAAGCACTGGTCCTCTAAAATCCAATGCTTGCCTGTTAAGATGAGAAACGTGTGAGCTTCGTGAACAATGTAGTTCGTTTGAGCTGAAAAGTGACTGCCCTTACCTGAAACGAAGTCTTGCATGTAGGAAGACACAGAGCCTGGGATTTAACTCCATTTCTGAAGGGAAACACACAGCATAGTTCTCATCCATGGATCACACTCTGCTTTAGAGCAAGAAGCACGCTCTTGCTTTCTAGAATTTCCAATACAGCAGGAAATCTGAGTGTGCCCAGAACAATAGAACGGTGTTTCCTACACATATGGACCATATGTAGTCCAACTCTTCTTCTGAAACTGATACAAAGCACTGGTCCTCTATCATCCAATGCTTGTCAATTAAGATGAGAAACGTGTGAGCTTCGTGAATGATGTAGTTCATTTGAGCAGAAAAGTGACTGCCCTTACCTGAAACGAAGTCTTGCTTGTAGTAAGACACAGAGCCTGGGATTTAAGTCCATTTCTGAAGGGAAACACACAGCATAGTTCTCATCCATGGATCACACTCTGCTATAGAGCAAGAAGCACGCTCTTGCTTTCTAGAGACTCTAATAGAGCAGGAAATCTGATTGTGCCCAGAACAATAGAATGGTGTCCGACACATACGGACTACATGTAGTCCAAATCTTCTTCTGAAACTGATACAATGCACTGGTCCTCTAACATCCAATGCTTGTCTGTTAAGATGAGAAATGTGTGAGCTCACTGAATGGATGTAGTTCGTTTGAGCTGAAAAGTGACTGCCCTTACCTGAAATGAAGTCTTGCCTGTAGGAAGACACAGAGCCTGGGATTTAACTCCATTTCGGAAGTGAAACACACAGCATAGTTCTCATCCATGGATCACACTCTGCTTTAGAGCAAGAAGCATGCTCTTGCTTTCTAGAATTTCTAATAGAGCAGGAAATCTGAGTGTGCCCAGAACAAAAGAACGGTGTTTCCTACACATGTGGACCATATCTAGTCCAACTCTTCTTCTGAAACTGATACAAAGCACTGGTCCTCTACCATCCAATGCTTGTCAATTAAGATCAGAAACGTGTGAGCTTCGTGAATGATGTAGTTCATTTGAGCAGAAAAGTGACTGCCCTTACCTGAAACGAATTCTTGCTTGTAGTAAGACACAAAGCCTGGGATTTAAGTCCATTTCTGAAGGGAAACACACAGCATAGTTCTCATCCATGGATCACACTCTGCTTTAGAGCAAGAAGCACGCTCTTGCTTTCTAGAGTATCTAATACTGCAGGAAATCTGATTTGCCCAGAACAAAAGAACGGTGTTTCCTACACATACGGACTATATGTAGTCTAAATCTTCTTCTGAAACTGATACAATGCACTGGTCCTCTAACAGCCAATGCTTGTCAGTTAAGATGAGAAACGTGTGAGCTTCATGAACGATGTATTACCTTTGAGCAGAAAAGTGACTGCCCTTACCTGAAATGAAGTCTTGCTTGTAGGGAGACTCAGAGCCTGGGATTTAACTCCATTTCTGAAGTGAAACACACTGCATTGTCATATCCATTGATGACACTCTGCTTTAGAACAAGAAGTACGCTCTTGCATTCTAGAGTCTCTAAGACAGCAGGAAACGTGAGTGTGCTGAGAACAAAAGAACGGTGTTTCCTACACATACGGACAATATCTAGTCCAACTCTGCTTCTGAAACTGATACAAATAACTGGTCCTCTAACATCCAATGCTTGTCTGTTAAGATGAGAAATGTGTGAGCTCAGTGAACGATGTAGTTCGTTTGAGCTGAAAAGTGACTGCCCTTACCTGAAACGAAGTCTTGCCTGTAGGAAGACACAGAGTCTGGGATTTAACTCCATTTCTGAAGGAAAACATACAGCATAGTTCTCATCAATGGATCACACTCTGCTATAGAGCAAGAAGCATGCCCTTGCTTTCTAGAGTCTATAATAGAGCAGGAAATCTGATTGTGCCCAGAACAATAGAACGGTGTCCAACACATACGGACTACATGTAGTCCAAATCTTCTTCTGAAACTGATACAATGCACTGGTCCTCTAACATCCAATGCTTGTCTGTTAAGATGAGAAATGGGTGAGCTCATTGAACGATGTAGTTCGTTTGAGCTGAAAAGTGACTGCCCTTACCTGAAACGAAGTCTTGCCTGTAGGAAGACTCAGAGCCTGGGATTTAACTCCATTTCTGAAGTCAAGCACACAGCATAGTTCTCATCTATTGATCACACTCTGCTTTAGAGCAAGAAGCACACTCTTGCTTTCTAGAGTCTCTAAGACAGCAGGAAATCTGAGTGTGCCCAGAACAAAAGAATGGTGTTTCGTACACATAAGGTCTATATGTAGTCCAAATCTTCTTCTGAAACTGATAGAATGCACTGGTCCTCTAACATCCTGTGCTTGTCAGTTAAGATGAGAAACGTGTGAGCTTTGTGAATGATGTAGTTCCTTTGAACTGAAAAGTGACTGCCCTTACCTGAAACGAAGTCTTGCCTGTAGGAAGACACAGAGCCTGGGATTTAACTCCATTTCTGAAGTGAAACACACAGCATTGTCTCATCCATTGATCACACTCTGCTTTAGAACAAGAAGCACGCTGTTGCTTTCTAGATTCTCTAAGACAACAGGAAATCTGAGTGTGCCCAGAACAAAAGAACGGTGTTTCCTACACATATGGACCATATCTAGTCCAACTCTTCTTCTGATACTGATACAAAGCACTGGTCCTCTACCATCCAATGCTTGTCAGTTAAGATGAGAAACGTGTGAGCTTCGTGAATGATGTAGTTCATTTGAGCAGAAAGGTGACTGCCCTTACCTGAAACGAAGTCTTGCTTGTAGTAAGACACAGAGCCTGGGATTTAAGTCAGTTTCTGAAGTGAAACACACAGCATAGTTCTCATCCATGGATCACACTCTGCTTTAGAGCAAGAAGCACGCTCTTGCTTTCTAGAGTATCTAATACAGCATGAAATATGATTGTGCCCAGAACAAAAGAACAGTGTTTCCTACACATACGGACTATATGTAGTCCAAATCTTCTTCTGAAACTGACACAATGCACTGGTCCTCTAACATCCAATGCTTGTCAGTTAAGATGAGAAATGTGTGAGCTTCGTGAACGATGTAGTTAGTTTGAGCAGAAAAGTGACTGCCCTTACCTGAATTTAAGTCTTGCTTGTAGGAAGACTCAGAGCCTGGGATTTAACTCCATTTCTGAAGTAAAACACACAGCAGTGTAATCTTCCATTGATCACACTCTGCTTTAGAGCGACAAGCACGCTCTTGCTTTCTAGAATTTCTAATACAGCAGGAAATCTGAGTGTGCCCAGAACAAAAGAACGGTGTTTCCTACACATATGGACCATATCAAGTCCAACTCTTCTTCTGAAACTGATACAAAGCACTGGTCCTCTAACATCCAATGCTTGTCAATTAAGATGAGAAACGTGTGAGCTTCGTGAATGATGTAGTTCATTTGAGCAGAAAAGTGACTGCCCTTACCTGAAACGAAGTCTTGCTTGTAGTAAGAAACAGAGCCTGGGATTTAAGTCCATTTCTGAAGGGAAACACACAGCATAGTTCTCATCCATGGATCACACTCTTCTTTAGAGCAAGAGGCACACTCTTGCTTTCTAGAGTCTCTAAGAGAGCAGGAAATCTGAGTGTGCCCAGAACAAAAGAACGGTGTTTCCTACACATACGGACTATATGTAGTCCAAATCTTCTTCTGAAACTGACACAATGCACTGGTCCTCTAACATCCAATGCTTGTCAGTTAAGATGAGAAATGTGTGAGCTTCGTGAACGATGTAGTTAGTTTGAGAAGAAAAGTGACTGCCCTTACCTGAAACGAAGTCTTGCTTGTAGTAAGACACAGAGCCTGGGATTTAAATCCATTTCTGAAGGGAAACACACAGCATAGTACTCATCCATGGATCACACTCTGCTTTAGAGCGAGAGGCACACTCTAGCTTTCTAGACTCTCTAATACAGCAGGAAATCTGAGTGTGCCAAGAACAAAAGAACGGTGTTTCCTACACATATGGACCATATGTAGTCCAAATCTGCTTCTGAAACTGATACAAAGCACTGACCCTCTAACATCCAATGCTTGTCAGTTAAGATGAGAAATGTGTGAGCTTCGTGAACGATGTAGTTAGTTTGAGCAGAAAAGTGACTGCCCTTACCTGAAACGAAGTCTTGCCTGTAGGAAGACACAGAGCCTGGGATTTAAGTCAGTTTCTGAAGTGAAACACACAGCATAGTTCTCATCCATGGATCACACTCTGCTTTAGAGCAAGAAGCACGCTCTTGCCTTCTAGAGTATCTAATACAGCATGAAATCTGATTGTGCCCAGAACAAAAGAACGGTGTTTCCTACACATACGGACTATATGTAGTCCAAATCTTCTTCTGAATCTGACACAATGCACTGGTCCTCTAACATCCAATGCTTGTCAGTTAAGATGAGAAATGTGTGAGCTTCGTGAACGATGTAGTTAGTTTGAGCAGAAAAGTCACTGCCCTTACCTGAAACGAAGTCTTGCCTGTAGGAAGACACAGAGACTGGGATTTAACTCCATTTCTGAAGGGAAACACACAGCATAGTTCTCATCCATGAATCACACTCTGCTTTAGAGCAAGAAGCATGCTCTTGCTTTCTAGAGTATCTAATACAGCAGGAAATCTGATTGTGCCCAGAACAAAAGAACGGTGTTTCCTACACATACGGACCATATCTAGTCCAACTCTGCTTCTGAAACTGATACAATGCACTGGTCCTCTAATATCCAATGCTTGTCAGTTAAGATGAGAAACGTGTGAGGTTCATGAACGATGTAGTTCCTTTGAGCAGAAAAGTGACTACCCTTACCTGAAACGAAGTCTTGCCTGTAGGAAGACTCAGAGCCTGGGATTTAACTCCATTTCTGAAGTCAAGCACACAGCATAGTTCTCATCCATGGATCACACTCTGCTTTAGAGCAAGAAGCACACTCTTGCTTTCTAGAGTCTCTGAGACAGCAGGAAATCTGAGTGTGCCCAGAACAAAAGAACGATGTTTCCTACACATACGGACTATATGTAGTCCAAATCTTCTTCTGAAACTGATAGAATGCACTGGTCCTCTAACATCCAGTGCTTGTCAGTTAAGATGAGAAACGTGTGAGCTTTGTGAATGATGTAGTTCCTTTGAACTGAAAAGTGACTGCCCTTACCTGAAACGAAGTCTTGCCTGTAGGAAGACACAGAGCCTGGGATTTAACTCCATTTCTGAAGTGAAACACACAGCATTGTCTCATCCATTGATCACACTCTGCTTTAGAACAAGAAGCACGCTATTGCTTTCTAGATTCTCTAAGACAACAGGAAATCTGAGTGTGCCCAGAACAAAAGAACGGTGTTTCCTACACATACGGACTACATGTAGTCCAAATCTTCTTCTGAAACTGACACAATGCACTGGTCCTCTAACATCCAATGCTTGTCAGTTAAGATGAGAAATGTGTGAGCTTCGTGAACTATGTAGTTAGTTTGAGCAGAAAAGTGACTGCCCTTACCTGAATTTAAGTCTTGCTTGTAGGAAGACTCAGAGCCTGGGATTTAACTCCATTTCTGAAGTAAAACACACAGCAGTGTAATCATCCATTGATCACACTCTGCTTTAGAGCGACAAGCACGCTCTTGCTTTCTAGAATTTCTAATACAGCAGGAAATCTGAGTGGGCCCAGAACAAAAGAACGGTGTTTCCTACACATATGGACCATATCTAGTCCAACTCTTCTTCTGAAACTGATACAAAGCACTGGTCCTCTAACATCCAATGCTTGTCAATTAAGATGAGAAACGTGTGAGCTTCGTGAATGATGTAGTTCATTTGAGCAGAAAAGTGACTGCCCTAACCTGAAACGAAGTCTTGCTTGTAGTAAGACACAGAGCCTGGGATTTAAGTCCATTTCTGAAGGGAAACACACAGCATAGTTCTCATCCATGGATCACACTCTGCTTTAGAGCGAGAAGACTACTCTTGCTTTGTAGAGTCTCTAATACAGCAGGAAATCTGAGTGTGCCCGGAACAAAAGAACGGAGTTTCCTACACATATGGACCATATGTAGTCCAAATCTGCTTCTGAAACTGATACAAAGCACTGACCATCTAACATCCATTGCTTGTCAGTTAAGATGAGAAACGTGTGAGCTTCATGAACGATGTAGTTCGTTTGAGCTGAAAAGTGACTGCCCTTACCTGAAACGAAGTCTTGCCTGTAGGAAGACTCAGAGCCTGGGATTTAACTCCATTTCTGAAGTCAAGCACAAAGCATAGTTCTCATCCATGGATCACACTCTTCTTTAAAGCAAGAGGCACACTCTTGCTTTCTAGAGTCTCTAAGAGAGCAGGAAATCTGAGTGTGCCCAGAACAAAAGAACGGTGTTTCCTACACATATAGACTATATGTAGTCCAAATCTTCTTCTGAAACTGATAGAATGCACTGGGCCTCTAACATCCAGTGCTTGTCAGTTAAGATGAGAAACGTGTGAGGTTCATGAACGATGTAGTTCCTTTGAGCAGAAAAGTGACTACCATTACCTGAAACGAAGTCTTGCATGTAGGAAGACACAGAGCCTGGGATTTAACTATATTTCTGAAGTGAAACACACAGCATTGTCTCATCCATTGATCACACTCTGCTTTAGAACAAGAAGCACGCTATTGCTTTCTAGATTCTCTAAGACTGCAGGAAATCTGAGTGTGCCCAGAACAAAAGAACGGAGTTTCCTACACATATGGACCATATCTAGTCCAACTCTTCTTCTGAAACTGATACAAAGCACTGGTCCTCTACCATCCAAGGCTTGTCAATTAAGATGAGAAACGTTGTGCTTCGTGAATGATGTAGTTCATTTGAGCAGAAAAGTGACTGCCCTTACCTTAAACGAAGTCTTGCTTGTAGTAAGACACAGAGCCTGGGATTTAAGTGAATTTCTGAAGTGAAACACACAGCATAGTTCTCATCCATGGATCACACTCTGCTTTAGAGCAAGAAGCACGCTCTTGCTTTCTAGAGTATCTAATACAGCAGGAAATCTGATTGTGCCCAGAACAAAAGAATGGTGTTTCCTTCACATACGGACTATATGTAGTCCAAATCTTCTTCTGAAACTGACACAATGCACTGGTCCTCTAACATCCAATGCTTGTCAGTTAAGATGAGAAACGTGTGAGGTTTGTGAACGATGTAGTTCCTTTGAGCAGAAAAGTGACTACCCTTACCTGAAACGAAGTCTTGCCTGTAGGAAGACTCAGAGCCTGGGATTTAACTCCATTTCTGTAGTCAAGCACACAGCATAGACCTCATCCATGGATCACACTCTGCTTTAGAGCAAGAAGCACACTCTTGCTTTCTAGAGTCTCTAAGACAGCAGGAAATCTGAGTGTGCCCAGAACAAAAGAACGGTGTTTCCTCCACATACGGACTATATGTAGTCCAAATCTTCTTCTGAAACTGATAGAATGCACTGGTCCTCTAACATCCAATGCTTGTCAGTTAAGATGAGAAATGTGTTAGCTTCTTGAACGATGTAGTTAGTTTGAGCAGAAAAGTGACTGCCCTTACCTGAATTTAAGTCTTGCCTGTAGGAAGACTCAGAGCCTGGGATTTAACTCCATTTCTGAAGGGAAACACACAGCATAGTACTCATCCATGGATCACACTCTGCTTTAGAGCGAGAAGCACACTCTAGCTTTCTAGACTCTCTAATACAGCAGGAAATCTGAGTGTGCCCAGAACAAAAGAACGGTGTTTCCTACACATATGGTCCATATGTAGTCCAAATCTGCTTCTGAATCTGATACAAAGCACTGACCCTCTAACATCCAATGCTTGTCAGTTTAGATGAGAAATGTGTGAGCTTCGTGAACGATGTAGTTAGTTCGAGCAGAAAAGTGACTGCACTTACATGAAACGAAGTCTTGCCTGTAGGAAGACACAGAGCCTGGGATTTAACTCCATTTCTGAAGTGAAACACACAGCATTGTCTCATACATTGATCACACTCTGCTTTAGAACAAGAAGCACGCTATTGCTTTCTAGATTCTCTAAGACCACAGGAAATCTGAGTGTGCCCAGAACAAAAGAACGGTGTTTCCTACACATATGGACCATATCTAGTCCAACTCTTCTTCTGAAACTGATACAAAGCACTGGTCCTCTACCATCCAATGCTTGTCAATTAAGATGAGAAACGTGTGAGCTTCGTGAATGATGTAGTTCATTTGAGCAGAAAGGTGACTGCCCTTACCTGAAACGAAGTCTTGCTTGTAGTAAGACACAGAGCCTGGGATTTAAGTCAGTTTCTGAAGTGAAACACACAGCATAGTTCTCATCCATGGATCACACTCTGCTTTAGAGCAAGAAGCACGCTCTTGCTTTCTAGAGTATCTAATACAGCATGAAATCTGATTGTGCCCAGAACAAAAGAACGGTGTTTCCTACACATACGGACTATATGTAGTCCAAATCTTCTTCTGAAACTGACACAATGCACTGGTCCTCTAACATCCAATGCTTGTCAGTTAAGATGAGAAATGTGTGAGCTTCGTGAACGATGTAGTTAGTTTGAGCAGAAAAGTGACTGCCCTTACCTGAATTTAAGTCTTGCTTGTAGGAAGACTCAGAGCCTGGGATTTAACTCCATTTCTGAAGTCAAGCACACAGCATAGTTCTCATCCATGGATCACACTCTGCTTTAGAGCGAGAAGACTACTCTTGCTTTGTAGAGTCTCTAATACAGCAGGAAATCTGAGTGTGCCCGGAAAAAAACAACGGTGTTTCCTACACATATGGACCATATGTAGTCCAAATCTGCTTCTGAAACTGATACAAAGCACTGACCATCTAACATCCATTGCTTGTCAGTTAAGATGAGAAACGTGTGAGCTTCATGAACGATGTAGTTCGTTTGAGCTGAAAAGTGACTGCCCTTACCTGAAACGAAGTCTTGCCTGTAGGAAGACTCAGAGCCTGGGATTTAACTCCATTTCTGAAGTCAAGCACACAGCATAGTTCTCATCCATGGATCACACTCTTCTTTAGAGCAAGAGGCACACTCTTGCTTTCTAGAGTCTCTAAGAGAGCAGGAAATCTGAGTGTGCCCAGAACAAAAGAACGGTGTTTCCTACACATATAGACTATATGTAGTCCAAATCTTCTTCTGAAACTGATAGAATGCACTGGTCCTCTAACATCCAGTGCTTGTCACTTAAGATGAGAAACGTGTGAGCTTTGTGAATGATGTAGTTCCTTTGAACTGAAAAGTGACTGCCCTTACCTGAAACGAAGTCTTGCTTGTAGTAAGACACAGAGCCTGGGATTTAAATCCATTTCTGAAGGGAAACACACAGCATAGTACTCATCCATGGATCACACTCTGCTTTAGAGCGAGAAGCACACTCTAGCTTTCTAGACTCTCTAATACAGCAGGAAATCTGAGTGTGCCAAGAACAAAAGAACGGTGTTTCCTACACATATGGACCATATGTAGTCCAAATCTGCTTCTGAAACTGATACAAAGCACTGACCCTCTAACATCCAATGCTTGTCAGTTAAGATGAGAAATGTGTGAGCTTAGTGAACGATGTAGTTAGTTTGAGCAGAAAAGTGACTGCCCTTACCTGAAACGAAGTCTAACCTGTAGGAAGACACAGAGCCTGGGATTTAAGTCAGTTTCTGAAGTGAAACACACAACATAGTTCTCATCCATGGATCACACTCTGCTTTAGAGCAAGAAGCACGCTCTTGCCTTCTAGAGTATCTAATACAGCATGAAATCTGATTTTGCCCAGAACAAAAGAACGGTGTTTCCTACACATACGGACTATATGTAGTCCAAATCTTCTTCTGAAACTGACACAATGCACTGGTCCTCTAACATCCAATGCTTGTCAGTTAAGATGAGAAATGTGTGAGCTTCGTGAACGATGTAGTTAGTTTGAGCAGAAAAGTGACTGCCCTTACCTGAAACGAAGTCTTGCTTGTAGGAAGACTCAGAGCCTGGGATTTAACTCCATTTCTGAAGGGAAACACACAGCATAGTACTCATCCATGGATCACACTCTGCTTTAGAGCAAGAAGCACGCTCTTGCTTTCTAGAGTATCTAATACAGCAGGAAATCTGATTGTGCCCAGAACAAAAGAACGGTGTTTCCTACACATACGGACCATATCTAGTCCAACTCTGCTTCTGAAACTGATACAATGCACTGGTCCTCTAACATCCAATGCTTGTCAGTTAAGATGAGAAACGTGTGAGGTTCGTGAACGATGTAGTTCCTTTGAGCAGAAAAGTGACTACCCTTACCTGAAACGAAGTCTTGCCTGTAGGAAGACTCAGAGCCTGGGATTTAACTCCATTTCTGAAGTCAAGCACACAGCATAGTTCTCATCCATGGATCACACTCTGCTTTAGAGCAAGAAGCACACTCTTGCTTTCTAGAGTCTCTAAGACAGCAGGAAATCTGAGTGTGCCCAGAACAAAAGAACGGTGTTTCCTACACATACGGACTATATGTAGTCCAAATCTTCTTCTGAAACTGATAGAATGCACTGGTCCTCTAACATCCAGTGCTTGTCAGTTAAGATGAGAAACGTGTGAGCTTTGTGAATGATGTAGTTCCTTTGAACTGAAAAGTGACTGCCCTTACCTGAAACGAAGTCTTGCCTGTAGGAAGACACAGAGCCTGGGATTTAACTATATTTCTGAAGTGAAACACACAGCATTGTCTCATCCATTGATCACACTCTGCTTTAGAACAAGAAGCACGCTATTGCTTTCTAGATTCTCTAAGACAGCAGGAAATCTGAGTGTGCCCAGAACAGAAGAACGGAGTTTCCTACACATATGGACCATATCTAGTCCAACTCTTCTTCTGAAACTGATACAAAGCACTGGTCCTCTACCATCCAATGCTTGTCAATTAAGATGAGAAACGTGTGTGCTTCGTGAATGATGTAGTTCATTTGAGCAGAAAAGTGACTGCCCATACCTTAAACGAAGTCTTGCTTGTAGTAAGACACAGAGCCTGGGATTTAAGTCAATTTCTGAAGTGAAACACACAGCATAGTTCTCATCCATGGATCACACTCTGCTTTAGAGCAAGAAGCACGCTCTTGCTTTCTAGAGTATCTAATACAGCAGGAAATCTGATTGTGCCCAGAACAAAAGAACGGTGTTTCCTACACATACGGACTATATGTAGTCCAAATCTTCTTCTGAAACTGACACAATGCACTGGTCCTCTAACATCCAATGCTTGTCAGTTAAGATGAGAAATGTGTGAGCTTCGTGAACGATGTAGTTAGTTTGAGCAGAAAAGTGACTGCCCTTACCTGAATTTAAGTCTTGCTTGTAGGAAGACACAGAGTCTGGGATTTAACTCCATTTCTGAAGGGAAACATACAGCATAGTTCTCATCAAAGGATCACACTCTGCTTTAGAGCAAGAAGCACGCTCTTGCTTTCTAGAGTCTCTAATATAACAGGAAGTTCGATTGTGCCCAGAACAAAAGAACGGTGTTTCCCACACATACTGACTATATGTAGTCCAAATCTTCTTCTGAAACTGATACAATGCACTGGTCCTCTAACATCCAATGCTTGTCTGTTAAGATGAGAAACGTGTGAGCTCAGTGAACGATGTAGTTCTTTTGAGCTGAAAAGTGACTGCCCTTACCTGAAACGAAGTCTTGCCTGTAGGAAGACACAGAGCCTGGGATTTAACTCCATTTCTGAAGGGAAACACACAGCATTGTCTCATCCATTGATCACACTCTGCTTTAGAACAAGAAGCACGCTATTGCTTTCTAGATTCTCTAAGACAGCAGGAAATCTGAGTGTGCCCAGAACAAAAGAACGGTGTTTCCTACACATACAGACCATATCTAGTCCAAATCTTCTTCTGAAACTGATAGAATGCACTGGTCCTCTAACATCCAGTGCTTGTCAGTTAAGATGAGAAACGTGTGAGCTTTGTGAATGATGTAGTTCCTTTGAACTGAAAAGTGACTGCCCTTACCTGAAACGAAGTCTTGCCTGTAGGAAGACACAGAGCCTGGGATTTAACTCCAATTCTGAAGTGAAACACACAGCATTGTCTCATCCATTGATCACACTCTGCTTTAGAACAAGAAGCACGCTATTGCTTTCTAGATTCTCTAAGACAGCAGGAAATCTGAGTGTGCCCAGAACAAAAGAACGGTGTTTCCTACACTTATGGACCATATCTAGTCCTACTCTTCTTCTGAAACTGATACAAAGCACTGGTCCTCTACCATCCAATGCTTGTCAATTAAGATGAGAAACGTGTGAGCTTCGTGAATGATGTAGTTCATTTGAGCAGAAAAGTGACTGCCCTTACCTGAAACGAAGTCTTGCTTGTAGTAAGACACAGAGCCTGGGATTTAAGTCAATTTCTGAAGTGAAACACACAGCATAGTTCTCATCCATGGATCACACTCTGCTTCAGAGCAAGAAGCACGCTCTTGCTTTCTAGAGTATCTAATACAGCAGGAAATCTGATTGTGCCCAGAACAAAAGAACGGTGTTTCGTACACATACAGACTATATGTAGTCCAAATCTTCTTCTGAAACTGACACAATGCACTGGTCCTCTAACATACAATGCTTGTCAGTTAAGATGAGAAATGTGTGAGCTTCGTGAACGATGTAGTTAGTTTGAGCAGAAAAGTGACTGCCCTTACCTGAATTTAAGTCTTGCTTGTAGGAAGACTCAGAGCCTGGGATTTAACTCCATTTCTGAAGTAAAACACACAGCAGTGTAATCATCCATTGATCACACTCTGCTTTAGAGCGACAAGCACGCTCTTGCTTTCTAGAATTTCTAATACAGCAGGAAATCTGAGTGTGCCCAGAACAAAAGAACAGTGTTTCCTACACATATGGACCATATCTAGTCCAACTCTTCTTCTGAAACTGATACAAAGCACTGGTCCTCTAACATCCAATGCTTGTCAATTAAGATGAGAAACGTTTGAGCTTCGTGAATGATGTAGTTCATTTGAGCAGAAAAGTGACTGCCCTTACCTGAAACGAAGTCTTGCTTGTAGTAAGACACAGAGCCTGGGATTTAAGTCCAATTCTGAAGGGAAACACACAGCATAGTTCTCATCCATGGATCACACTCTGCTTTAGAGCGAGAAGACTACTCTTGCTTTGTAGAGTCTCTAATACAGCAGGAAATCTGAGTGTGCCTGGAACAAAAGAACGGTGTTTCCTACACATATGGACCATATGTAGTCCAAATCTGCTTCTGAAACTTATACAAAGCACTGACCATCTAATATCCATTGCTTGTCAGTTAAGATGAGAAACGCGTGAACTTCATGAACTATGTAGTTCGTTTGAGCTGAAAAGTGACTGCCCTTACCTGAAACGAAGTCTTGCCTGTAGGAAGACTCAGAGCCTGGGATTTAACTCCATTTCTGAAGTCAAGCACACAGCATAGTTCTCATCCATGGATCACACTCTGCTTTAGAGCAAGAAGCACACTCTTGCTTTCTAGAGTCTCTAAGACAGCAGGAAATCTGAGTGTGCCCAGAACAAAAGAACGGTGTTTCCTACACATACAGACTATATGTACTCCAAATCTTCTTCTGAAACTGATAGAATGCACTGGGCCTCTAACATCCAGTGCTTGTCAGTTAAGATGAGAAACGTGTGAGCTTTGTGAATGATGTAGTTCCTTTGAACTGAAAAGTGACTGCCCTTACCTGAAACGAGGTCTTCCCTGTAGGAAGACACAGAGCCTGGGATTTAAATCCATTTCTGAAGGGAAACACACAGCATAATACTCATCCATGGATCACACTCTGCTTTAGAGCAAGAAGCACACTCTAGCTTTCTAGACTCTCTAATACAGCAGGAAATCTGAGTGTGCCCAGAACAAAAGAACGGTGATTCCTACACATATGGACCATATGTAGTCCAAATCTGCTTCTGAAACTGATACAAAGCACTGACCCTCTAACATCCAATGCTTTTCAGTTAAGATGAGAAATGTGTGAGCTTCATGAACGATGTAGTTCGTTTGAGCAGAAAAGTGACTGCCCTTACCTGAAACGAAGTCTTGCCTGTAGGAAGACTCAGAGCCTGGGATTTAACTCCATTTCTGAAGTCAAGCACACAGCATAGTTCTCATCCATGGATCACACTCTGCTTTAGAGCAAGAAGCACACTCTTGCTTTCTAGAGTCTCTAAGACAGCAGGAAATCTGAGTGTGCCCAGAACAAAAGAACAGTGTTTCCTACACATAAGGACTATATGTAGTCCAAATCTTCTTCTGAAACTGATAGAATGCACTAGTCCTCTAACATCCAGTGCTTATCAGTTAAGATGAGAAACGTGTGAGCTTTGTGAATGATGTAGTTCCTTTGAACGGAAAAGTGACTGCCCTTACCTGAAACGAAGTCTTGCCTATAGGAAGACACAGAGCCTGGGATTTAACTCCATTTCTGAAGTGAAACACACAGCATTGTCTCATCCATTGATCACACTCTGATTTAGAACAAGAAGCACGCTATTGCTTTCTAGATTCTCTAAGACAGCAGGAAATTTGAGTGTGCCCAGAACAAAAGAACTGTGTTTCCTACACATATGGACCATATCTAGTCCAACTCTTCTTCTGAAACTGATACAAAGCACTGGTCCTCTACCATCCAATGCTTGTCAATTAAGATGAGAAACGAGTGAGCTTCGTGAATGATGTAGTTCATTTGAGCAGAAAGGTGACTGCCCTTACCTGAAACGAAGTCTTGCTTGTAGTAAGACACAGAGCCTGGGATTTAAGTCAGTTTCTGAAGGGAAACACA
>CATKUP010000795.1:0-65000 GCA_949786385.1 Onychomys leucogaster
GACTGCCCTTACCTGAAACGAAGTCTTGCGTGTAGGGAGACACAGAGCATGGGATTTAACTCCATTTCTGAAGTGAAACACACAGCATAGTCTCATCCATGGATCACACTCTGTTTTAGAGCGAGAAGCATGCTCTTGCTTTCTAGAGTCTCTAAGGCAGCAGGAAACGTGAGTGTGCCCAGAACAAAAGATCGGTGTTTCCTACACATATGGACAATATGTAGTCCAAATCTGCTTCTGAAACTGATACAAAGCACTGACCCTCTAACATCCAATGCTTGTCAGTTAAGATGAGAAACGTTTGAGCTTCGTGAACAATGTAGTTCGTTTGAGCAGAAAACTGACTGCCCTTACCTGAAACGAAGTCTTGCTTGTAGGAAGACTCAGAGCCTGGGATTTAACTCCATTTCTGAATTGAAACACACAGCAGGGTTCTCATCCATTGATCAAACTCTGCTTTAGAGCGAGAAGCACGCTCTTGCTTTCTAGAGTCTCCTAGACAGCAGGAAACGTGAGTGTGCTGAGAAGAAAAGAACGGTGTTTCCTGCACATACGGACCATATCTAGTCCAACTCTTCTTCTGAAACTGATACAAAGCACTGGTCCTCTAACATCCAATGCTTGTCAGTTAAGATGAGAAACGTGTGAGCTTCGTGAACATTGTAGTTCGTTTGAGCAGAAAAGTGACTGCCCTTACCTGAAACGAAGTCTTGCTGGTAGGAAGACTCAGAGCCTGGGATTTAACTCCATTTCTGAAGTGAAACACACAGCATAGTTCTCATCCATGGATCACACTCTGCTTTAGAGCGAGAAGCACGCTCTTGCTTTCTAGAATCTCTAATACAGCAGGAAATCTGAGTGTGCCCAGAACAAAAGAACTGTTTTTCCTACACATACGGACTATATGTAGTCCAAATCTTCATCTAAAACAGATAGAATGCACTGGTACTCTAACATTCAATGCTTGTCAGTTAAGAAGAGAAACGTGTGAGCTTCGTGAAAGATGTACTTCCTTTGAGCTGAAAAGTGACTGCCCTTACCAAAAACGAAGTCTTGCTTGTAGGAAGACACAGAGCCTAGGATTTAAGTACATTTCTGAAGGGAAACACACAGCATAGTTCTCATCCATGGATCACACTCTGCTTTAGACGGAGAAGCACACTCTTGCTTTCTAGAGTCTCTAATACAGCAGGCAATCTGAGTGTGCCCAGAACAAAAGATCGGTGTTTTCTACACATATGGACCACATGTAGTCCAAATCTGCTTCCGAAACTGATACAAAGTACTGACCATCTAACATCCAATGGTTGTCAGTTAAGATGAGAAACGTGTGAGCATCGTGAACGATGTAGTTCGTTTGAGCAGAACAGTGACTGCCCATACCTGAATTGAAGTCTTGCTTGTAGGAAGACTCAGAGCCTGGGATTTATCTCCATTTCTGAAGTAAAACACACAGCAGGGTTCTCATCCATTTATCACACTCTGCGTTTAAACAAGAAGCATGCTCTTCTTTCTAGAGTCTCTAAGACAGCAGGAAATGTGAGTTTGCTGAGAACAAAAGAACGGTGTTTCCTACACATAAGGACCATATCTAGTCGAACTCTGCTTCTGAAACTGATACAAAGCACTGAACCTCGAACATCCAATGCTTGTCAGTTAAGATGAGAAACGTGTGAGCTTCGTGAACGATGTAGTTAGTTTGAGCAGAAATGTCACTGCCTTTATCTGAAACGAAGTCTTGCTTGTAGGAAGACTCAGAGCCTGGGATTTAACTCCATTTCTGAAGTAAAACACATAGCATAGTTCTCATCCATGGATCACTCTCTGCTTTAGAGTGAGAAGTACGCTCTTGCTTTCTAGAGTCTCTAACACAGCAGGAAACGTGAGTGTGCTGAGAACAAAAGAACGGTGTTTCCTACACATACAGACCATATCTAGTCCAACTCTTCTTCTGAAACTGATACAAAGCACTGGTCCTCTAACATCCAATGCTTGTCAGTTAAGATGAGAAACGTGTGAGCTTCATGAACGATGTAGTTCGTTTGAGCAGAAAAGTGACTGCCCTTACCTGTAACGAAGTCTTGCTTGTAGGAAGACTCAGAGCCTGGGATTTAACTCCATTTCTGAAGTGAAACACACAGCATAGTTCTCATCCATGGATCACACTCTGCTTTAGAGCAAGAAGCACACTCTTGCTTTCTAGAGTCTCTAAGACAGCAGGAAACGTGAGTGTGCCCAGAACAAAAGAACGGTGTTTCCTACACATACGGACTATATGTAGTCCAAATCTTCTTCTGAAACTGATAGAATGCACTGGTCCTCTAACATCCAATGCTTGTCAGTTAAGATGAGAAACGTGGGAGCTTTGTGAATGATGTAGTTCCTTTGAACTCAAAAGTGACTGCCCTTACCTGAAACGAAGTCTTGCTTGTAGGAAGACACAGAGCCTGGGATTTAAGTCCATTTCTGAAGGGAAACACACAACATAGTTCTCATCCATGGATCACACTCTGCTTTAGAGCAAGAAGCACACTCTAGCTTTCTAGAGTCTCTAATACAGCAGGAAATCTGAGTGTGCCCAGGACAAAAGAATGGTGTTTCCTATACATATGGACCATATGTAGTCCAAATCTGCTTCTGAAACTGATACAAAGCTCTGACCCTCTAACATCCAATGCTTGTCAGTTAAGATGAGAAACGTGTGAGCTTCGTGAACATTGTAGTTCGTTTGAGCAGAAAAGTGACTGCCCTTACCTGAAACTAAGTCTTGCTTGTAGGAAGACTCAGAGCCTGGGATTTAACTCCATTTCTGAAGTGAAACACACAGCATAGTTCTCATCCATGGATCACACTCTGCTTTAGAGCGAGAAGCACTCTCTTGCTTTCTAGAATCTCTAATACAGCAGGAAATCTGAGTGTGCCCAGAACAAAAGAACTGTTTTTCCTACACATACGGACTATATGTAGTCCAAATCTTCATCTAAAACAGATAGAATGCACTGGTACTCTAACATTCAATGCTTGTCAGTTAAGAAGAGAAACGTGTGAGCTTCGTGAAAGATGTACTTCCTTTGAGCTGAAAAGTGACTGCCCTTACCAAAAACGAAGTCTTGCTTGTAGGAAGACACAGAGCCTAGGATTTAAGTACATTTCTGAAGGGAAACACACAGCATAGTTCTCATCCATGGATCACACTCTGCTTTAGACGGAGAAGCACACTCTTGCTTTCTAGAGTCTCTAATACAGCAGGCAATCTGAGTGTGCCCAGAACAAAAGATTGGTGTTTTCTACACATATGGACCACATGTAGTCCAAATCTGCTTCTGAAACTGATACAAAGTACTGACCATCTAACATCCAATGGTTGTCAGTTAAGATGAGAAACGTGTGAGCATCGTGAACGATGTAGTTCGTTTGAGCAGAAAAGTGACTGCCCATACCTGAATTGAAGTCTTGCTTGTAGGAAGACTCAGAGCCTGGGATTTATCTCCATTTCTGAAGTAAAACACACAGCAGGGTTCTCATCCATTTATCACACTCTGCGTTTAAACAAGAAGCATGCTCTTCTTTCTAGAGTCTCTAAGACAGCAGGAAATGTGAGTTTGCTGAGAACAAAAGAACGGTGTTTCCTACACATAAGGACCATATCTAGTCGAACTCTGCTTCTGAAACTGATACAAAGCACTGAACCTCGAACATCCAATGCTTGTCAGTTAAGATGAGAAACGTGTGAGCTTCGTGAACGATGTAGTTAGTTTGAGCAGAAATGTCACTGCCTTTATCTGAAACGAAGTCTTGCTTGTAGGAAGACTCAGAGCCTGGGATTTAACTCCATTTCTGAAGGGAAACACACAGCATAGTTCTCATCCATGGATCACACTCTGCTTTAGAGCAAGAAGCACACTCTTGCTTTCTAGAGTCTCTAAGACAGCAGGAAACGTGAGTGTGCCCAGAACAAAAGAACGGTGTTTCCTACACATACGGACTATATGTAGTCCAAATCTTCTTCTGAAACTGATAGAATGCACTGGTCCTCTAACATCCAATGCTTGTCAGTTAAGATGAGAAACGTGGGAGCTTTGTGAATGATGTAGTTCCTTTGAACTGAAAAGTGACTGCCCTTACCTGAAACGAAGTCTTGCTTGTAGGAAGACACAGAGCCTGGGATTTAAGTCCATTTCTGAAGGGAAACACACAACATAGTTCTCATCCATGGATCACACTCTGCTTTAGAGCAAGAAGCACACTCTAGCTTTCTAGAGTCTCTAATACAGCAGGAAATCTGAGTGTGCCCAGGACAAAAGAATGGTGTTTCATATACATATGGACCATATGTAGTCCAAATCTGCTTCTGAAACTGATACAAAGCTCTGACCCTCTAACATCCAATGCTTGTCAGTTAAGATGAGAAACGTGTGAGCTTCGTGAACTATGTTGTTCCTTTGAGCAGAAAAGTGACTGCCCTTACCTGAAACGAAGTCTTGCGTGTAGGGAGACACAGAGCATGGGATTTAACTCCATTTCTGAAGTGAAACACACAGCATAGTCTCATCCATGGATCACACTCTGTTTTAGAGCGAGAAGCATGCTCTTGCTTTCTAGAGTCTCTAAGGCAGCAGGAAACGTGAGTGTGCCCAGAACAAAAGATCGGTGTTTCCTACACATATGGACAATATGTAGTCCAAATCTGCTTCTGAAACTGATACAAAGCACTGACCCTCTAACATCCAATGCTTGTCAGTTAAGATGAGAAACGTTTGAGCTTCGTGAACAATGTAGTTCGTTTGAGCAGAAAACTGACTGCCCTTACCTGAAACGAAGTCTTGCTTGTAGGAAGACTCAGAGCCTGGGATTTAACTCCATTTCTGAATTGAAACACACAGCAGGGTTCTCATCCATTGATCAAACTCTGCTTTAGAGCGAGAAGCACGCTCTTGCTTTCTAGAGTCTCGTAGACAGCAGGAAACGTGAGTGTGCTGAGAAGAAAAGAACGGTGTTTCCTGCACATACGGACCATATCTAGTCCAACTCTTCTTCTGAAACTGATACAAAGCACTGGTCCTCTAACATCCAATGCTTGTCAGTTAAGATGAGAAACGTGTGAGCTTCGTGAACATTGTAGTTCGTTTGAGCAGAAAAGTGACTGCCCTTACCTGAAACGAAGTCTTGCTGGTAGGAAGACTCAGAGCCTGGGATTTAACTCCATTTCTGAAGTGAAACACACAGCATAGTTCTCATCCATGGATCACACTCTGCTTTAGAGCGAGAAGCACGCTCTTGCTTTCTAGAATCTCTAATACAGCAGGAAATCTGAGTGTGCCCAGAACAAAAGAACTGTTTTTCCTACACATACGGACTATATGTAGTCCAAATCTTCATCTAAAACAGATAGAATGCACTGGTACTCTAACATTCAATGCTTGTCAGTTAAGAAGAGAAACGTGTGAGCTTCGTGAAAGATGTACTTCCTTTGAGCTGAAAAGTGACTGCCCTTACCAAAAACGAAGTCTTGCTTGTAGGAAGACACAGAGCCTAGGATTTAAGTACATTTCTGAAGGGAAACACACAGCATAGTTCTCATCCATGGATCACACTCTGCTTTAGACGGAGAAGCACACTCTTGCTTTCTAGAGTCTCTAATACAGCAGGCAATCTGAGTGTGCCCAGAACAAAAGATCGGTGTTTTCTACACATATGGACCACATGTAGTCCAAATCTGCTTCTGAAACTGATACAAAGTACTGACCATCTAACATCCAATGGTTGTCAGTTAAGATGAGAAACGTGTGAGCATCGTGAACGATGTAGTTCGTTTGAGCAGAACAGTGACTGCCCATACCTGAATTGAAGTCTTGCTTGTAGGAAGACTCAGAGCCTGGGATTTATCTCCATTTCTGAAGTAAAACACACAGCAGGGTTCTCATCCATTTATCACACTCTGCGTTTAAACAAGAAGCATGCTCTTCTTTCTAGAGTCTCTAAGACAGCAGGAAATGTGAGTTTGCTGAGAACAAAAGAACGGTGTTTCCTACACATAAGGACCATATCTAGTCGAACTGTGCTTCTGAAACTGATACAAAGCACTGAACCTCGAACATCCAATGCTTGTCAGTTAAGATGAGAAACGTGTGAGATTCGTGAACGATGTAGTTAGTTTGAGCAGAAATGTCACTGCCTTTATCTGAATGGAAGTCTTGCTTGTAGGAAGACTCAGAGCCTGGGATTTAACTCCATTTCTGAAGTAAAACACATAGCATAGTTCTCATCCATGGATCACTCTCTGCTTTAGAGTGAGAAGTACGCTCTTGCTTTCTAGAGTCTCTAACACAGCAGGAAACGTGAGTGTGCTGAGAACAAAAGAACGGTGTTTCCTACACATACAGACCATATCTAGTCCAACTCTTCTTCTGAAACTGATACAAAGCACTGGTCCTCTAACATCCAATGCTTGTCAGTTAAGATGAGAAACGTGTGAGCTTCATGAACGATGTAGTTCGTTTGAGCAGAAAAGTGACTGCCCTTACCTGTAACGAAGTCTTGCTTGTAGGAAGACTCAGAGCCTGGGATTTAACTCCATTTCTGAAGTGAAACACACAGCATAGTTCTCATCCATGGATCACACTCTGCTTTAGAGCAAGAAGCACACTCTTGCTTTCTAGAGTCTCTAAGACAGCAGGAAACGTGAGTGTGCCCAGAACAAAAGAACGGTGTTTCCTACACATACGGACTATATGTAGTCCAAATCTTCTTCTGAAACTGATAGAATGCACTGGTCCTCTAACATCCAATGCTTGTCAGTTAAGATGAGAAACGTGGGAGCTTTGTGAATGATGTAGTTCCTTTGAACTCAAAAGTGACTGCCCTTACCTGAAACGAAGTCTTGCTTGTAGGAAGACACAGAGCCTGGGATTTAAGTCCATTTCTGAAGGGAAACACACAACATAGTTCTCATCCATGGATCACACTCTGCTTTAGAGCAAGAAGCACACTCTAGCTTTCTAGAGTCTCTAATACAGCAGGAAATCTTAGTGTGCCCAGGACAAAAGAATGGTGTTTCCTATACATATGGACCATATGTAGTCCAAATCTGCTTCTGAAACTGATACAAAGCTCTGACCCTCTAACATCCAATTCTTGTCAGTTAAGATGAGAAACGTGTGAGCTTCGTGAACATTGTAGTTCGTTTGAGCAGAAAAGTGACTGCCCTTACCTGAAACTAAGTCTTGCTTGTAGGAAGACTCAGAGCCTGGGATTTAACTCCATTTCTGAAGTGAAACACACAGCATAGTTCTCATCCATGGATCACACTCTGCTTTAGAGCGAGAAGCACTCTCTTGCTTTCTAGAATCTCTAATACAGCAGGAAATCTGAGTGTGCCCAGAACAAAAGAACTGTTTTTCCTACACATACGGACTATATGTAGTCCAAATCTTCATCTAAAACAGATAGAATGCACTGGTACTCTAACATCCAATGCTTGTCAGTTAAGAAGAGAAACGTGTGAGCTTCGTGAAAGATGTACTTCCTTTGAGCTGAAAAGTGACTGCCCTTACCAAAAACGAAGTCTTGCTTGTAGGAAGACACAGAGCCTAGGATTTAAGTACATTTCTGAAGGGAAACACACAGCATAGTTCTCATCCATGGATCACACTCTGCTTTAGACGGAGAAGCACACTCTTGCTTTCTAGAGTCTCTAATACAGCAGGCAATCTGAGTGTGCCCAGAACAAAAGATCGGTGTTTTCTACACATATGGACCACATGTAGTCCAAATCTGCTTCTGAAACTGATACAAAGTACTGACCATCTAACATCCAATGGTTGTCAGTTAAGATGAGAAACGTGTGAGCATCGTGAACGATGTAGTTCGTTTGAGCAGAAAAGTGACTGCCCATACCTGAATTGAAGTCTTGCTTGTAGGAAGACTCAGAGCCTGGGATTTATCTCCATTTCTGAAGTAAAACACACAGCAGGGTTCTCATCCATTTATCACACTCTGCGTTTGAACAAGAAGCATGCTCTTCTTTCTAGAGTCTCTGAGACAGCAGGAAATGTGAGTTTGCTGAGAACAAAAGAACGATGTTTCCTACACATAAGGACCATATCTAGTCGAACTCTGCTTCTGAAACTGATACAAAGCACTGAACCTCGAACATCCAATGCTTTTCAGTTAAGATGAGAAACGTGTGAGCTTCGTGAACGATGTAGTTAGTTTGAGCAGAAATGTCACTGCCTTTATCTGAATGGAAGTCTTGCTTGTAGGAAGACTCAGAGCCTGGGATTTAACTCCATTTCTGAAGTAAAACACATAGCATAGTTCTCATCCATGGATCACTCTCTGCTTTAGAGTGAGAAGTACGCTCTTGCTTTCTAGAGTCTCTAACACAGCAGGAAACGTGAGTGTGCTGAGAACAAAAGAACGGGGTTTCCTACACATACGGACCATATCTAGTCCAACTCTTCTTCTGAAACTGATACAAAGCACTGGTCCTCTAACATCCAATGCTTGTCAGTTAAGATAAGAAACGTGTGAGCTTCATGAACGATGTAGTTCGTTTGAGCAGAAAAGTGACTGCCCTTACCTGAAACGAAGTCTTGCTTGTAGGAAGACTCAGAGCCTGGGATTTAACTCCATTTCTGAATTGAAACACACAGCAGGGTTCTCATCCATTGATCAAACTCTACGATAGAACAAGAAGCATACTCTTGCTTCCTAGAGTCTCTAAGACAGCAAGAAACGTGAGTTTGCTGAAAACAAAAGAACAGTGTTTCCTACACATACGGACCATATCTCGTCCAACTCTGCTTCTGAAACTGATACAAAGCACTGGTCCTCTAACATCCAATGCTTGTCTGTTTAGGTGAGAAACATGTGAGCTCTGTGAAAGATGTAGTTTGTTTGAGCTGAAAAGTGACTGCCCTTAAGTAAAACGAAGTCTTGCTTGTAGGAAGACATAGAGCCTGGGATTTAACTACATTTATGAAGGGAAACACACAGCATAGTTTTCATCCATGGATCACACTCTGCTTTAGAGCGAGAAGCACGCTCTTTCTTTCTAGAGTCTCGTAGACAGCAGGAAACGTGAGTGTGCTGAGAAGAAAAGAATGGTGTTTCCTGCACATACGGACCAAATCTAGTCCAACTCTTCTTCTGAAACTGATACAAAGCACTGGTCCTCTAACATCCAATGCTTGTCAGTTAAGATGAGAAACGTGTGAGCTTCGTGAACATTGTAGTTCGTTTGAGCAGAAAAGTGACTGCCCTTACCTGAAACGAAGTCTTGCTTGTAGGAAGACTCAGAGCCTGGGATTTAACTCCATTTCTGAAGTGAAACACACAGCATAGTCTCATCCATTTATCACACTCTGCGTTTAAACAAGAAGCATGCTCTTCTTTCTAGAGTCTCTAAGACAGCAGGAAATGTGAGTTTGCTGAGAACAAAAGAACGGTGTTTCCTACACATAAGGACCATATCTAGTCGAACTCTGCATCTGAAACTGATACAAAGCACTGAACCTCGAACATCCAATGCTTGTCAGTTAAGATGAGAAACGTGTGAGCTTCGTGAACGATGTAGTTAGTTTGAGCAGAAATGTCACTGCCTTTATCTGAATGGAAGTCTTGCTTGTAGGAAGACTCAGAGCCTGGGATTTAACTCCATTTCTGAAGTAAAACACATAGCATAGTTCTCATCCATGGATCACTCTCTGCTTTAGAGTGAGAAGTACGCTCTTGCTTTCTAGAGTCTCTAACACAGCAGGAAACGTGAGTGTGCTGAGAACAAAAGAACGGTCTTTCCTACACATACGGACCATATCTAGTCCAATTCTTCTTCTGAAACTGATACAAAGCACTGGTCCTCTAACATCCAATGCTTGTCAGTTAAGATGAGAAACGTGTGAGCTTCATGAACGATGTAGTTCGTTTGAGCAGAAAAGTGACTGCCCTTACCTGAAACGAAGTCTTGCTTGTAGGAAGACTCAGAGCCTGGGATTTAACTCCATTTCTGAAGTGAAACACACAGCATAGTTCTCATCCATGGATCACACTCTGCTTTAGAGCAAGAAGCACACTCTTGCTTTCTAGAGTCTCTAAGACAGCAGGAAACGTGAGTGTGCCCAGAACAAAAGAACGGTGTTTCCTACACATACGGACTATATGTAGTCCAAATCTTCTTCTGAAACTGATAGAATGCACTGGTCCTCTAACATCCAATGCTTGTCAGTTAAGATGAGAAACGTGGGAGCTTTGTGAATGATGTAGTTCCTTTGAACTGAAAAGTGACTGCCCTTACCTGAAACGAAGTCTTGCTTGTAGGAAGACACAGAGCCTGGGATTTAAGTCCATTTCTGAAGGGAAACACACAACATAGTTCTCATCCATGGATCACACTCTGCTTTAGAGCAAGAAGCACACTCTAGCTTTCTAGAGTCTCTAATACAGCAGGATATCTGAGTGTGCCCAGGACAAAAGAATGGTGTTTCCTATACATATGGACCATATGTAGTCCAAATCTGCTTCTGAAACTGATACAAAGCTCTGACCCTCTAACATCCAATGCTTGTCAGTTAAGATGAGAAACGTGTGAGCTTCGTGAACTATGTTGTTCCTTTGAGCAGAAAAGTGACTGCCCTTACCTGAAACGAAGTCTTGCGTGTAGGGAGACACAGAGCATGGGAGTTAACTCCATTTCTGAAGTGAAACACACAGCATAGTCTCATCCATGGATCACACTCTGTTTTAGAGCGAGAAGCGTGCTCTTGCTTTCTAGAGTCTCTAAGGCAGCAGGAAACGTGAGTGTGCCCAGAACAAAAGATCGGTGTTTCCTACACATATGGACAATATGTAGTCCAAATCTGCTTCTGAAACTGATATAAAGCACTGACCCTCTAACATCCAATGCTTGTCAGTTAAGATGAGAAACGTTTGAGCTTCGTGAACAATGTAGTTCGTTTGAGCAGAAAACTGACTGCCCTTACCTGAAACGAAGTCTTGCTTGTAGGAAGACTCAGAGCCTGGGATTTAACTCCATTTCTGAATTGAAACACACAGCAGGGTTCTCATCCATTGATCAAACTCTGCTTTAGAGCGAGAAGCACGCTCTTGCTTTCTAGAGTCTCCTAGACAGCAGGAAACGTGACTGTGCTGAGAAAAAAAGAACGGTGTTTCCTGCACATACGGACCATATCTAGTCCAACTCTTCTTCTGAAACTGATACAAAGCACTGGTCCTCTAATATCCAATGCTTGTCAGTTAAGATGAGAAACGTGTGAGCTTCGTGAACATTGTAGTTCGTTTGAGCAGAAAAGTGACTGCCCTTACCTGAAACGAAGTCTTGCTTGTAGGAAGACTCAGAGCCTGGGATTTAACTCCATTTCTGAAGTGAAACACACAGCATAGTTCTCATCCATGGATCACACTCTGCTTTAGAGCGAGAAGCACGCTCTTGCTTTCTAGAATCTCTAATACAGCAGGAAATCTGAGTGTGCCCAGAACAAAAGAACTGTTTTTCCTACACATACGGATTATATGTAGTCTAAATCTTCATCTAAAACAGATAGAATGCACTGGTACTCTAACATCCAATGCTTGTCAGTTAAGAAGAGAAATGTGTGAGCTTCGTGAAAGATGTACTTCGTTTGAGCTGAAAAGTGACTGCCCTTACCAAAAACGAAGTCTTGCTTGTAGGAAGACACAGAGCCTAGGATTTAAGTACATTTCTGAAGGGAAACACACAGCATAGTTCTCATCCATGGATCACACTCTGCTTTAGACGGAGAAGCACACTCTTGCTTTCTAGAGTCTCTAATACAGCAGGCAATCTGAGTGTGCCCAGAACAAAAGATCGGTGTTTTCTACACATATGGACCACATGTAGTCCAAATCTGCTTCTGAAACTGATACAAAGTACTGACCATCTAACATCCAATGGTTGTCAGTTAAGATGAGAAACGTGTGAGCATCGTGAACGATGTAGTTCGTTTGAGCAGAAAAGTGACTGCCCATACCTGAATTGAAGTCTTGCTTGTAGGAAGACTCAGAGCCTGGGATTTATCTCCATTTCTGAAGTAAAACACACAGCAGTGTAATCATCCATTGATCACACTCTGCTTTAGAACAAGAAGCACGCTCTTGCTTTCTAGAGTCTCTAAGACAGCACGAAACGAGAGTTTGCTGAGAACAAAAGAACGGTGTTTCCTACACATACAGACATTATATAGTCCAACTCTGTTTCTGAAACTGATACAAAGCACTGGTCCTCTAATATCCAATGCTTGTCTGTTAAGATGAGAAACATGTGAGCTCAGTGAACGATGTAGTTCGTTTGAGCAGAAAAGTGACTGCTCTTACCTGAAACGAAGTCTTGCTTGTAGGAAGATACAGAGCCTGGGATTTAACTCCATTTCTGAAGGGAAACACACAGCATAGTTCTCATCCATGGATCACACTCTGCTTTAGAGCGAGAAGCACGCTCTTGCTTTCTAGAGTCTCTAAGACAGCAGGAAACGTGAGTGTGCTGAGAACAAAAGAACGGTGTTTCCTACACATAAGGACCATATCTAGTCGAACTCTGCTTCTGAAACTGATACAAAGCCTGAACCTCTAACATCCAATGCTTGTCAGTTAAGATGAGAAACGTGTGAGTTTTGTGAATGATGTAGTTCCTTTGAACTGAAAAGTGACTGCCCTTACCTGAAACGAAGTCTTGCTTGTAGTAAGACACAGAGCCTGGGATTTAAGTCCATTTCTGAAGGGAAACACACAACATAGTTCTCATCCATGGATCACACTCTGCTTTAGAGCGAGAAGCACGCTCTTGCTTTCTAGAGTCTCTAAGACAGCAGGAAACGTGAGTGTGCTGAGAACAAAAGAACGGTGTTTCCTACTCATACGGACCATATCTAGTCCAACTCTTCTTCTGAAACTGATACAAAGCACTGGTCCTCTAACATCCAATGCTTGTCTGTTTAGCTGAGAAACATGTGAGCTCCGTGAAAGATGTAATTCGTTTGAGCTGAAAAGTGACTGCTCTTAACTGAAACGAAGTCTTGCTTGTAGGAAGACATAGAGCCTGGGATTTAACTACATTTATGAAGGGAAACACACAACATAGTTTTCATCCATGGATCACACTCTGCTTTAGAGGGAGAAGCACGCTCTTGCTTTCTAGAGTCTCCTAGACAGCAGGAAACGTGAGTGTGCTGAGAAGAAAAGAACGGTGTTTCCTGCATATACGGACCATATCTAGTCCAACTCTTCTTCTGAAACTGATACAAAGCACTTGTCCTCCAACATCCAATGCTTGTCAGTTAAGATGAGAAATGTGTGAGCTTCGTGAACTTTGTGGTTCGTTTGTGCAGAAAAGTGACTGCCCTTACCTGAAACGAAGTCTTGCTTGTAGGAAGACTCAGAGCCTGGGATTTAACTCCATTTCTGAAGTGAAACACACAGCATAGTTCTCATCCATGGATCACACTCTGCTTTAGAGCGAGAAGCACGCTCTTGCTTTCTAGAATCTCTAATACAGCAGGAAATCTGAGTGTGCCCAGAACAAAAGAACTGTGTTTCCTACACATACGGACTATATGTAGTCCAAATCTTCATCTAAAACAGATAGAATGCACTGGTACTCTAACATCCAATGCTTGAAAGTTAAGGTGAGAAACGTGTGAGCTTCGTGAAAGATGTAGTTCCTTTGAGCTGAAAAGTGACTGCCCTTAACAAAAACGAAGTCTTGCTTGTAGGAAGACATAGAGCCTGGGATTTAACTACATTTATGAAGGCAAACGCACAGCATAGTTCTCATCCATGGATCACACTCTGCTTTAGACGGAGAAGCACACTCTTGCTTTCTAGAGTCTCTAAGACAGCACGAAACGAGAGTTTGCTGAGAACAAAAGAACGGTGCTTCCTACACATACAGACATTATATAGTCCAACTCTGCTTCTGAAACTGATACAAAGCACTGGTCCTCTAACATCCAATGCTTGAATGTTAAGATGAGAAACGTGTGAGCTCAGTGAACGATGTAGTTCGTTTGAGCAGAAAAGTGACTGCTCTTACCTGAAACGAAGTCTTGCTTGTAGGAAGATACAGAGCTTGGGATTTAACTCCATTTCTGAAGGGAAACACACAGCACAGTTCTCATCCATGGATCACACTCTGCTTTAGAGCGAGAAGCACGCTCTTGCTTTCTAGTGTCTCTAAGACAGCAGGAAACGTGAGTGTGCTGAGAACAAAAGAACGGTGTTTCCTACACATATGGACATTATATAGTCCAACTCTTCTTCTGAAATTGATAAAAATCACTGGTCCTCTAACATCCAATGCTTGTCAGTTAAGATGAGAAATGTGTGAGCAACGTGAACGATGTAGTTCGTTTGAGGAGAAAACTGACAGCCCTTACCTGAAACGAAGTCTTGCTTGTAGTAAGACTCAAGCCTGGGATTTAACTCCATTTCTGAAGTGAAACACACAGCAGTGTTCTCATCCATTGATGACACTCTGCTTTAGAACAAGAAGCTTGCTTTTGCTTTCTAGATTCTTTAAGACAGCAGGAAACGTGAGTTTGCTGAGAACAAAAGAACGGTGTTTCCTACACATAAGGACCATATCTAGTCGAACTCTGTTTCTGAAACTGATACAAAGCACTGAACCTCTAACATCCAATGCTTGTCAGTTAAGATGAGAAACGTGTGAGCTTCGTGAACGATGTAGTTAGTTTGAGCAGAAATGTCACTGCCTTTATCTGAATGGAATCTTGCTTGTAGGAAGACTCAGAGCCTGGGATTTAACTCCATTTCTGAAGTAAAACACACAGCAGTGTAATCATCCATTGATCACACTCTGCTTTAGAACAAGAAGCACGCTCTTGCTTTCTAGATTCTCTAAGACAGCACGAAACCAGAGTTTGCTGAGAACAAAAGAACGGTGTTTCCTACACATACAGATATTATATAGTCCAACTCTGTATCTGAAACTGATACAAAGCACTGAACCTCTAACATCCAATGCTTGTCAGTTAAGATGAGAAACGTGTGAGCTTCGTGAACGATGTAGTTAGTTTGAGCAGAAATGTCACTGCCTTTATCTGAATGGAATCTTGCTTGTAGGAAGACTCAGAGCCTGGGATTTAACTCCATTTCTGAAGTGAAACACACAGCATAGTTCTCATCCATAGATCACACTCTGCATTAGAGCAAGAAGCACACTCTTGCTTTCAGGAGTCTCTAAGACAGCAGGAAACGTGAGTGTGCCCAGAACAAAAGAACGGTGTTTCCTACACATATGGACTATATGTAGTCCAAATCTTCTTCTGAAACTGATACAAAGCACTGGTCCTCTAACATCCAATGCTTGTCTGTTAAGATGAGAAACGTGTGAGCTCAGTGAACGATGTAGTTCGTTTGAGCAGAAAAGTGACTGCTCTTACCTGAAACGAAGTCTTGCTTGTAGGAAGATACAGAGCTTGGGATTTAACTCCACTTCTGAAGGGAAACACACAGCACAGTTCTCATTCATGGATCACACTCTGCTTTAGAGCGAGAAGCACGCTCTTTCTTTCTAGAGTCTCTAAGACAGCAGGAAACGTGAGTGTGCTGAGAACAAAAGAACGGTGTTTCCTACACATATGGACATTATATAGTCCAACTCTTCTTCTGAAATTGATAAAAATCACTGGTCCTCTAACATCCAATGCTTGTCAGTTAAGATGAGAAACGTGTGAGCAACGTGAACGATGTAGTTCGTTTGAGGAGAAAACTGACTGCCCTTACCTGAAACGAAGTCTTGCTTGTAGTAAGACTCAAGCCTGGGATTTAACTCCATTTCTGAAGTGAAACACACAGCAGTGTTCTCATCCATTGATCACACTCTGCTTTAGAACAAGAAGCATGCTTTTGCTTTCTAGATTCTTTAAGACAGCAGGAAACGTGAGTTTGCTGAGAACAAAAGAATGGTGTTTCCTACACATAAGGACCATATCTAGTCGAACTCTGTTTCTGAAACTGATACAAAGCACTGAACCTCTAACATCCAATGCTTGTCAGTTAAGATGAGAAACGTGTGAGCTTTGTGAACGATGTAGTTAGTTTGAGCAGAAAAGTGACTGCCCTTACCTGAAACGAAGTCTTGCTCGTGGGGAGACTGAGAGCCTGGGATTTAACTCCATTTCTGAAGTGAAACACACAGCATTGTCTCATCCATTGATCACACTCTGCTTTAGAACAAGAAGCACGCTCTTGCTTTCTAGAGTCTCTAAGACAGCAGGAAAAGTGAGTGTGCTGAAAACAAAAGAATGGTGTTTCCTACACATACGGACCATATCTAGTCCAACTCTGCTTCTGAAACTGATAGAATGCACTGGTACTCTAACATCCAATGCTTGTCAGTTAAGATGAGAAACGTGTGAGCTTTGTGAATGATGTAGTTCCTTTGAACTGAAAAGTGACTGCCCTTACCTGAAACGAAGTCTTGCTTGTAGTAAGACACAGAGCCTGGGATTTAAGTCCATTTCTGAAGGGAAACACACAACATAGTTCTCATCCATGGATCACACTCTGCTTTAGAGCAAGAAGCACACTCTAGCTTTCTAGAGTCTCTAATACAGCAGGAAATCTGAGTGTGCCCAGGACAAAAGAACGGTGTTTCCTATACATATGGACCATATGTAGTCCAAAGCTGCTTCTGAAACTGATAAAAGCACTGGTCCTCTAACATCCAATGCTTGTCAGTTAAGATGAGAAACGTGTGTGCTTCGTGAACGATGTTGTTCCTTTGAGAAGAAAAGAGACTGCACTTACCTGAAACGAAGTCTTGCTTGTAGGGAGACACAGAGCATGGAATTTAACTCCATTTCTGTAGTGAAACACACAGCAAAGTCTCATCCATGGATCACACTCTGTTTTAGAGGGAGAAGCACGCTCTTGCTTTCTAGAGTCTCTAAGGCAGCAGGAAACGTGAGTGTGCCCAGAACAAAAGATCGGTGTTTCCTACACATATGGACAATATGTAGTCCAAATCTGCTTCTGAAACTGATACAAAGCACTGACCCTCTAACATCCAATGCTTGTCAGTTAAGATGAGAAACGTGTGAGCTTCGTGAACAATGTAGTACGTTTGAGCAGAAAACTGACTGCCCTTACCTGAAACGAAGTCTTGCTTGTAGGAAGACTCAGAGCCTGGGATTTAACTCCATTTCTGAAGTGAAACACACAGCAGGGTTCTCATCCATAGATCAAACTCTGCGTTAGAACAAGAAGCATACTGTTGCTTCCTAGAATCTCTAAGACAGCAAGAAACGTGAGTTTGCTGAAAACAAAAGAACAGTGTTTCCTACATATACGGACCATATCTTGTCCAACTCTGCTTCTGAAACTGATACAAAGCACTGGTCCTCTAACATCCAATGCTTGTCTGTTTAGCTGAGAAACATGTGAGCTCCGTGAAAGATGTAGTTCGTTTGAGCTGAAAAGTGACTGCTCTTAACTGAAACGAAGTCTTGCTTGTAGGAAGACATAGAGCCTGGGATTTAACTACATTTATGAAGGGAAACACACAACATAGTTTTCATCCATGGATCACACTCTGCTTTAGAGGGAGAAGCACGCTCTTGCTTTCTAGAGTCTCTAAGACAGCAGGAAACGTGAGTGTGCTGAGAAGAAAAGAACGGTGTTTCCTGCATATACGGACCATATCTAGTCCAACTCTTCTTCTGAAACTGATACAAAGCACTTGTCCTCTAACATCCAATGCTTGTCAGTTAAGATGAGAAATGTGTGAGCTTCGTGAACTTTGTGGTTCGTTTGTGCAGAAAAGTGACTGCCCTTACCTGAAACGAAGTCTTGATTGTAGGAAGACTCAGAGCCTGGGATTTAACTCCATTTCTGAAGTGAAACACACAGCATAGTTCTCATCCATGGATCACACTCTGCTTTAGAGCGAGAAGCACGCTCTTGCTTTCTAGAATCTCTAATACAGCAGGAAATCTGAGTGTGCCCAGAACAAAAGAACTGTGTTTCCTACACATACGGACTATATGTAGTCCAAATCTTCATCTAAAACAGATAGAATGCACTGGTACTCTAACATCCAATGCTTGTCAGTTAAGATGAGAAACGTGTGAGCTTCGTGAAAGATGTAGTTCCTTTGAGCTGAAAAGTGACTGCCCTTACCAAAAACGAAGTCTTGCTTGTAGGAAGACACAGAGCCTAGGATTTAAGTACATTTCGGAAGGGAAACACACAGCATAGTTCTCATCCATGGATCACACTCTGCTTTAGAGCGAGAAGCACGCTCTTGCTTTCTAGAGTCTCTAAGACAGCATGAAACGAGAGTTTGCTGAGAACAAAAGAACGGTGTTTCCTACACATACAGACATTATATAGTCCAACTCTGCTTCTGAAACTGATACAAAGCACTGACCCTCTAACATCCAATGCTTGTCAGTTAAGATGAGAAACGTGTGAGCTTCGTGAACAATGTAGTTCGTTTGAGCAGAAAACTGACTGCCCTTACCTGAAACGAAGTCTTGCTTGTAGGAAGACTCAGAGCCTGGGATTTAACTCCATTTCTGAATTGAAACACACAGCAGGGTTCTCATGCATTGATCAAACTCTATGTTAGAACAAGAAGCATACTCTTGCTTCCTAGAGTCTCTAAGACATCAAGAAACGTGAGTTTGCTGAAAACAAAAGAACAGTGTTTCCTACACATACGGACCATATCTAGTCCAACTCTGCTTCTGAAACTGATACAAAGCACTGGTCCTCCAACATCCAATGCTTGTCTGTTTAGGTGAGAAACATGTGAGCTCTGTGAAAGATGTAGTTCGTTTGAGCTGAAAAGTGACTGCCCTTAAGTGAAACGAAGTCTTGCTTGTAGGAAGACATAGAGCCTGGGATTTAACTATATTTATGAAGGGAAACACACAGCATAGTTTTCATCCATGGATCACACTCTGCTTTAGAGCGAGAAGCACGCTCTTGCTTTCTGGAATCTCTAATACAGCAGGAAATCTGAGTGTGCCCAGAACAAAAGAACAGTGTTTCCTACACATACGGACTATATGTAGTCCAAATCTTCATCTAAAACAGATAGAATGCACTGGTATTCTAACATCCAATGCTTGTCAGTTAAGAAGAGAAACGTGTGAGCTTCGTGAAAGATGTACTTCCTTTGAGCTGAAAAGTGACTGCCCTTACCAAAAACGAAGTCTTGCTTGTAGGAAGACAGAGAGCCTAGGATTTAAGTACATTTCTGAAGGGAAACACACAGCATAGTTCTCATCCACGGATCACACTCTGCTTTAGACGGAGAAGCACACTCTTGCTTTCTAGAGTCTCTAATACAGCAGGCAATCTGAGTGTGCCCAGAACAAAAGATCGGTGTTTTCTACACATATGGACCACATGTAGTCCAAATCTGCTTCTGAAACTGATACAAAGTACTGACCATCTAACATCCAATGGTTGTCAGTTAAGATGAGAAACGTGTGAGCATCGTGAACGATGTAGTTCGTTTGAGCAGAAAAGTGACTGCCCATACCTGAATTGAAGTCTTGCTTGTAGGAAGACTCAGAGCCTGGGATTTATCTCCATTTCTGAAGTAAAACACACAGCAGTGTAATAATCCCTTGATCACACTCTGCTTTAGAACAAGAAGCACGCTCTTGCTTTCTAGATTCTCTAAGACAGCATGAAACGAGAGTTTGCTGAGAACAAAAGAATGGTGTTTCCTACACATACAGACATTATATAGTCCAACTCTGTTTCTGAAACTGATACAAAGCACTGGTCCTCTAACATCCAATGCTTGTCAGTTAAGATGAGAAACGTGTGAGCATCGTGAACGATGTAGTTCTTTTGAGGAGAAAACTGACTGCCCTTACCTGAAACGAAGTCTTGCTTGTAGGAAAACTCAGAGCCTGGGATTTAACTCCTTTTCTGAAGTGAAACACACAGCAGTGTTCTCATCCATTGATCACACTCTGCTTTAGAACAAGAAGCATGCTTTTGCTTTCTAGAGTCTTTAAGACAGCAGGAAACCTGAGTTTGCTGAGAACAAAAGAACGGTGTTTCCTACACATAAGGACCATATCTAGTCTAACTCTGCTTCTGAAACTGATACAAAGCCTGAACCTCTAACATCCAATGCTTGTTAGTTAAGATGAGAAACGTGTGAGCTTTGTGAATGATGTAGTTCCTTTGAACTGAAAAGTGACTGCCCTTACCTGAAACGAAGTCTTGCTTGTAGGAAGACACAGAGCCTGGGATTTAACTACATTTCTGAAGGGAAACACACAACATAGTTCTCATCCATGGATCACACTCTGCTTTAGAGGGAGAAGCACGCTCTTGCTTTCTAGGGTCTCCTAGACAGCAGGAAACGTGAGTGTGCTGAGAAGAAAAGAACGGTGTTTCCTGCATATACGGACCATATCTAGTCCAACTCTTCTTCTGAAACTGATACAAAGCACTTGTCCTCTAACATCCAATGCTTGTCAGTTAAGATGAGAAATGTGTGAGCTTCGTGAACTTTGTAGTTCGTTTGTGCAGAAAAGTGACTGCCCTTACCTGAAACGAAGTCTTGCTTGTAGGAAGACTCAGAGCCTGGGATTTAACTCCATTTCTGAAGTGAAACACACAGCATAGTTCTCATCCATGGATCACACTCTGCTTTAGAACGAGAAGCACGCTCTTGCTTTCTAGAATCTCTAATACAGCAGGAAATCTGAGTGTGCCGAGAACAAAAGAACTGTGTTTCCTACACATACGGACTATATGTAGTCCAAATCTTCATCTAAAACAGATAGAATGCACTGGTACTCTAACATCCAATGCTTGTCAGTTAAGATGAGAAACGTGTGAGCTTCGTGAAAGATGTAGTTCCTTTGAGCTGAAAAGTGACTGCCCTTAACAAAAACGAAGTCTTGCTTGTAGGAAGACACAGAGCCTAGGATTTAAGTACATTTCGGAAGGGAAACACACAGCATAGTTCTCATCCATGGATCACACTCTGCTTTAGACGGAGAAGCACACTCTTGCTTTCTAGAGTCTCTAAGACAGCACGAAACGAGAGTTTGCTGAGAACAAAAGAACGGTGTTTCCTACACATACAGACATTATATAGTCCAACTCTGCTTCTGAAACTGATACAAAGCACTGGTCCTCTAACATCCAATGCTTGTCTGTTAAGATGAGAAACGTGTGAGCTCAGTGAACGATGTAGTTCGTTTGAGCAGAAAAGTGACTGCTCTTACCTGAAACGAAGTCTTGCTTGTAGGAAGATACAGAGCTTGGGATTTAACTCCATTTCTGAAGGGAAACACACAGCACAGTTCTCATCCATGGATCACACTCTGCTTTAGAGCGAGAAGCACGCTCTTGCTTTCTAGAGTCTCTAAGACAGCAGGAAACGTGAGTGTGCTGAGAACAAAAGAACGGTGTTTCCTACACATATGGACATTATATAGTCCAACTCTTCTTCTGAAATTGATAAAAATCACTGGTCCTCTAACATCCAATGCTTGTCAGTTAAGATGAGAAACGTGTGAGCAACGTGAACGATGTAGTTCGTTTGAGGAGAAAACTGACAGCCCTTACCTGAAACGAAGTCTTGCTTGTAGTAAGACTCAAGCCTGGGATTTAACTCCATTTCTGAAGTGAAACACACAGCAGTGTTCTCATCCATTGATCACACTCTGCTTTAGAACAAGAAGCTTGCTTTTGCTTTCTAGATTCTTTAAGACAGCAGGAAACGTGAGTTTGCTGAGAACAAAAGAACGGTGTTTCCTACACATAAGGACCATATCTAGTCGAACTCTGTTTCTGAAACTGATACAAAGCACTGAACCTCTAACATCCAATGCTTGTCAGTTAAGATGAGAAACGTGTGAGCTTCGTGAACGATGTAGTTAGTTTGAGCAGAAATGTCACTGCCTTTATCTGAATGGAATCTTGCTTGTAGGAAGACTCAGAGCCTGGGATTTAACTCCATTTCTGAAGTAAAACACACAGCAGTGTAATCATCCATTGATCACACTCTGCTTTAGAACAAGAAGCACGCTCTTGCTTTCTAGATTCTCTAAGACAGCACGAAACCAGAGTTTGCTGAGAACAAAAGAACGGTGTTTCCTACACATACAGATATTATATAGTCCAACTCTGTATCTGAAACTGATACAAAGCACTGGTCCTCTAACATCCAATGCTTGTCAGTTAAGATGAGAAACGTGTGAGCATCGTGAACGATGTAGTTCGTTTGAGGAGAAAACTGACTGCCCTTACCTGAAACGAAGTCTTGCTTGTAGGAAGACTCAGAGCCTGGGATTTAACTCCTTTTCTGAAGTGAAACACACAGCAGTGTTCTCATCCATTGATCACACTCTGCTTTAGAACAAGAAGCATGCTTTTGCTTTCTAGAGTCTTTAAGACAGCAGGAAACCTGAGTTTGCTGAGAACAAAAGAACGGTGTTTCCTACACATAAGGACCATATCTAGTCGAACTCTGCTTCTGAAACTGATACAAAGCCTGAACCTCTAACATCCAATGCTTGTCATTTAAGATGAGAAACGTGTGAGCTTTGTGAATGATGTAGTTCCTTTGAACTGAAAAGTGACTGCCCTTACCTGAAACGAAGTCTTGCTTGTAGGAAGACACAGAGCCTGGGATTTAAGTCCATTTCTGAAGGGAAACACACAACATAGTTCTCATCCATGGATCACACTCTGCTTTAGAGCGAGAAGCACGCTCTTGCTTTCTAAAGTCTCTAAGACAGCAGGAAACGTGAGTGTGCTGAGAACAAAAGAACGGTGTTTCCTACTCATACGGACCATATCTAGTCCAACTCTTCTTCTGAAACTGATAGAAAGCACTGGTCCTCGAACATGCAATCCTTGTCAATTAAGATGAGAAACGTGTGAGCTTCGTGAACGATGTAGTTCGTTTGAGCAGAAAAGTGACTGCCCTTACCTGAATGGAAGTCTTGCTTGTAGGAAGACTCAGAGCCTGGGATTTAACTCCATTTCTGAAGTGATACACACAGCATAGTCTCAACCATGGATCACACTCTGTTTTAGAGCGAGAAGCACGCTCTTGCTTTCTAGAGTCTCTAAGGCAGCAGGAAACGTGAGTGTGCCCAGAACAAAAGATCGGTGTTTCCTATACATATGGACAATATGTAGTCCAAATCTGCTTCTGAAACTGATACAAAGCACTGACCCTCTAACATCCAATGCTTGTCAGTTAAGATGAGAAACGTGTGAGCTTCGTGAACAATGTAGTTCGTTTGAGCAGAAAAGTGACTGCCCTTACCTGAAACGAATTCTTGCTTGTAGGAAGACTCAGAGCCTGGGATTTAACTCCATTTCTGAAGTGAAACACACAGCAGGGTTCTCATCCATTGATCAAACTCTGCGTTAGAACAAGAAGCATACTCTTGCTTCCTAGAGTCTCTAAGACAGCAAGAAACGTGAGTTTGCTGAAAACAAAAGAACAGTGTTTCCTACAAATACGGACCATATCTAGTCCAACTCTGCTTCTGAAACTGATACAAAGCACTGGTCCTCTAACATCCAATGCTTGTCTGTTTAGATGAGAAACATGTGAGCTCTGTGAAAGATCGAGTTCGTTTGAGCTGAAAAGTGACTGCCCTTAACTGAAACGAAGTCTTGCTTGTAGGAAGACATAGAGCTTGGGATTTAACTACATTTATGAAGGGAAACACACAGCATAGTTTTCATCCATGGATCACACTCTGTTTTCGAGCGAGAAGTACGCTCTTGCTTTCTAGAGTCTCCTAGACAGCAGGAAACGTGAGTGTGCTGAGAAGAAAAGAACGGTGTTTCCTGCACATACGGACCATATCTAGTACAACTCTTCTTCTGAAACTGATACAAAGCACTGGTCCTCTACCATCCAATGCTTGTCAGTTAAGATGAGAAACGTGTGAGCTTCGTGAACATTGTAGTTCGTTTGTGCAGAAAAGTGACTGCCCTTACCTGAAACTAAGTCTTGCTTGTAGGAAGACTCAGAGCCTGGGATTTATCTCCATTTCTGAAGTAAAACACACAGCAGTGTAATCATCCATTGATCACACTCTGCATTAGAAGAAGAAGCACGCTCTTGCTTTCTAGAGTCTCTAAGACAGCAGGAAATCTTAGTGTGCCCAGAACAAAAGAACTGTTTTTCCTACACATACGGACTATATGTAGTCCAAATCTTCATCTAAAACAGACAGAATGCACTGGTACTCTAACATCCAATGCTTGTCAGTTAAGAAGAGAAACGTGTGAGCTTCGTGAAAGATGTACTTCCTTTGAGCTGAAAAGTGACTGCCCTTACCAAAAACGAAGTCTTGCTTGTAGGAAGACACAGAGCCTAGGATTTAAGTACATTTCTGAAGGGAAACACACAGCATGGTTCTCATCCATGTATCACACTCTGCTTTAGACGGAGAAGCACACTCTTGCTTTCTAGAGTCTCTAATACAGCAGGCAATCTGAGTGTGCCCAGAACAAAAGATCGGTGTTTTCTACACATATGGACCACATGTAGTCCAAATCTGCTTCTGAAACTGATACAAAGTACTGACCATCTAACATCCAATGGTTGTCAGTTAAGATGAGAAACGTGTGAGCATCGTGAACGATGTAGTTCGTTTGAGCAGAAAAGTGACTGCCCATACCTGAATTGAAGTCTTGCTTGTAGGAAGACTCAGAGCCTGGGATTTATCTCCATTTCTGAAGTAAAACACACAGCAGGGTTCTCATCCATTTATCACACTCTGCGTTTAAACAAGAAGCATGCTCTTCTTTCTAGAGTCTCTAAGACAGCAGGAAATGTGAGTTTGCTGAGAACAAAAGAACGGTGTTTCCTACACATAAGGACCATATCAAGTCGAACTCGGCTTCTGAAACTGATACAAAGCACTGAACCTTGAACATCCAATGCTTTTCAGTTAAGATGAGAAACGTGTGAGCTTCGTGAACGATGTAGTTAGTTTGAGCAGAAATGTCACTGCCTTTATCTGAATGGAAGTCTTGCTTGTAGGAAGACTCAGAGCCTGGGATTTAACTCCATTTCTGAAGTAAAACACATAGCATAGTTCTCATCCATGGATCACTCTCTGCTTTAGAGTGAGAAGTACGCTCTTGCTTTCTAGAGTCTCTAACACAGCAGGAAACGTGAGTGTGCTGAGAACAAAAGAACGGTGTTTCCTACACATACGGACCATATCTAGTCCAACTCTTCTTCTGAAACTGATACAAAGCACTGGTCCTCTAACATCCAATGCTTGTCAGTTAAGATGAGAAACGTGTGAGCCTCATGAACGATGTAGTTCGTTTGAGCAGAAAAGTGACTGCCCTTACCTGAAACGAAGTCTTGCTTGTAGGAAGACTCAGAGCCTGGGATTTAACTCCATTTCTGAAGTGAAACACACAGCATAGTTCTCATCCATGGATAACACTCTGCTTTAGAGGAAGAAGCACACTCTTGCTTTCTAGAGTCTCTAAGACAGCAGGAAACGTGAGTGTGCCCAGAACAAAAGAACGGTGTTTCCTTCACATAAGGACCATATCTAGTCGAACTCTGCTTCTGAAACTGATACAAAGCACTGAACCTCGAACATCCAATGCTTGTCAGTCAAGATGAGAAACGTGTGAGCTTTGTGAATGATGTAGTTCCTTTGAACTGAAAAGTGACTGCCCTTACCTGAAACGAAGTCTTGCTTGTAGGAAGATACAGAGCCTGGGATTTAAGTCCATTTCTGAAGGGAAACACACAACATAGTTCTCATCCATGGATCACACTCTGCTTTAGAGCAAGAAGCACACTCTAGCTTTCTAGAGTCTCTAATACAGCAGGAAATCTGAGTGTGCCCAGGACAAATGTATGGTGTTTCCTATACATATGGACCATATGTAGTCCAAATCTGCTTCTGAAACTGATACAAAGCTCTGACCCTCTAACATCCAATGCTTGTCAATTAAGATGAGAAACGTGTGAGCTTCGTGAACGATGTTGTTCCTTTGAGCAGAAAAGTGACTGCCCTTACCTGAAACGAAGTCTTGCTTGTAGGGAGACACAGAGCATGGGATTTAACTCCATTTCTGAAGTGAAACACACAGCATAGTCACATCCATGGATCACACTCTGTTTTAGAGCGAGAAGCACGCTCTTGCTTTCTAGAGTCTCTAAGGCAGCAGGAAACGTGAGTGTGCCCAGAACAAAAGATCGGTGTTTCCTACATATATGGACAATATGTAGTCCAAATCTGCTTCTGAAACTGATACAAAGCACTGACCCTCTAACATCCAATGCTTGTCAGTTAAGATGAGAATCGTTTGAGCTTCGTGAACAATGTAGTTCGTTTGAGCAGAAAACTGACTGCCCTTACCTGAAACGAAGTCTTGCTTGTAGGAAGATACAGAGCCTGGGATTTAACTCCATTTCTGAATTGAAACACACAGCAGGGTTCTCATCCATTGATCAAACTCTACGTTAGAACAAGAAGCATACTCTTCCTTCCTAGAGTCTCTAAGACAGCAAGAAACGTGAGTTTGCTGAAAACAAAAGAACAGTGTTTCCTACACATACGGACCATATCTCGTCCAACTCTGCTTCTGAAACTGATACAAAGCACTGGTCCTCTAACATCCAATGCTTGTCTGTTTAGGTGAGAAACATGTGAGCTCTGTGAAAGATGTAGTTTGTTTGAGCTGAAAAGTGACTGCCCTTAAGTAAAACGAAGTCTTGCTTGTAGGAAGACATAGAGCCTGGGATTTAACTACATTTATGAAGGGAAACACACAGCATAGTTTTCATCCATGGATCACACTCTGCTTTAGAGCGAGAAGCACGCTCTTGCTTTCTAGAGTCTCGTAGACAGCAGGAAACGTGAGTGTGCTGAGAAGAAAAGAACGGTGTTTCCTGCACATACGGACCATATCTAGTCCAACTCTTCTTCTGAAACTGATACAAAGCACTGGTCCTCTAACATCCAATGCTTGTCAGTTAAGATGAGAAACGTGTGAGCTTCGTGAACATTGTAGTTCGTTTGAGCAGAAAAGTGACTGCCCTTACCTGAAACGAAGTCTTGCTTGTAGGAAGACTCAGAGCCTGGGATTTAACTCCATTTCTGAAGTGAAACACACAGCATAGTCTCATCCATTTATCACACTCTGCGTTTAAACAAGAAGCATGCTCTTCTTTCTAGAGTCTCTAAGACAGCAGGAAACGTGAGTGTGCCCAGAACAAAAGAACGGTGTTTCCTACACATAAGGACCATATCTAGTCGAACTCTGCTTCTGAAACTGATACAAAGCACTGAACCTCGAACATCCAATGCTTGTCATTTAAGATGAGAAACGTGTGAGCTTCGTGAACGATGTAGTTAGTTTGAGCAGAAATGTCACTGCCTTTATCTGAATGGAAGTCTTGCTTGTAGGAAGACTCAGAGCCTGGGATTTAACTCCATTTCTGAAGTAAAACACATAGCATAGTTCTCATCCATGGATCACTCTCTGCTTTAGAGTGAGAAGTACGCTCTTGCTTTCTAGAGTCTCTAACACAGCATGAAACGTGAGTGTGCTGAGAACACAAGAACGGTCTTTCCTACACATACGGACCATATCTAGTCCAATTCTTCTTCTGAAACTGATACAAAGCACTGGTCCTCTAACATCCAATGCTTGTCAGTTAAGATGAGAAACGTGTGAGCTTCATGAACGATGTAGTTCGTTTGAGCAGAAAAGTGACTGCCCTTACCTGAAACGAAGTCTTGCTTGTAGGAAGACTCAGAGCCTGGGATTTAACTCCATTTCTGAAGTGAAACACACAGCATAGTTCTCATCCATGGATCACACTCTGCTTTAGAGCAAGAAGCACACTCTTGCTTTCTAGAGTCTCTAAGACAGCAGGAAACGTGAGTATGCCCAGAACAAAAGAACGGTGTTTCCTACACATACGAACTATATGTAGTCCAAATCTTCTTCTGAAACTGATAGAATGCACTGGTCCTCTAACATCCAATGCTTGTCAGTTAAGATGAGAAACGTGCGAGCTTTGTGAATGATGTAGTTCCTTTGAACTCAAAAGTGACTGCCCTTACCTGAAACGAAGTCTTGCTTGTAGGAAGACACAGAGCCTGGGATTTAAGTCCATTTCTGAAGGGAAACACACAACATAGTTCTCATCCATGGATCACATTCTGCTTTAGAGCAAGAAGCACACTCTAGCTTTCTAGAGTCTCTAATACAGCAGGAAATCTGAGTGTGCCCAGGACAAAAGAATGGTGTTTCCTATACATATGGACCATATGTAGTCCAAATCTGCTTCTGAAACTGATACAAAGCTCTGACCCTCTAACATCCAATGCTTGTCAGTTAAGATGAGAAACGTGTGAGCTTCGTGAACTATGTTGTTCCTTTGAGCAGAAAAGTGACTGCCCTTACCTGAAACGAAGTCTTGCGTGTAGGGAGACACAGAGCATGCGAGTTAACTCCATTTCTGAAGTGAAACACACAGCATAGTCTCATCCATGGATCACACTCTGTTTTAGAGCGAGAAGCATGCTCTTGCTTTCTAGAGTCTCTAAGGCAGCAGGAAACGTTAGTGTGCCCAGAACAAAAGATCGGTGTTTCCTACACATATGGACAATATGTAGTACAAATCTGCTTCTGAAACTGATACAAAGCACTGACCCTCTAACATCCAATGCTTGTCAGTTAAGATGAGAAACGTTTGAGCTTCGTGAACAATGTAGTTCGTTTGAGCAGAAAACTGACTGCCCTTACCTGAAACGAAGTCTTGCTTGTAGGAAGACTCAGAGCCTGGGATTTAACTCCATTTCTGAATTGAAACACACAGCAGGGTTCTCATCCATTGATCAAACTCTGCTTTAGAGCGAGAAGCACGCTCTTGCTTTCTAGAGTCTCCTAGACAGCAGGAAACGTGAGTGTGCTGAGAAGAAAAGAACGGTGTTTCCTGCACATACAGACCATATCTAGTCCAACTCTTCTTCTGAAACTGATACAAAGCACTGGTCCTCTAACATCCAATGCTTGTTAGTTAAGATGAGAAACGTGTGAGCTTCGTGAACATTGTAGTTTGTTTGAGCAGAAAAGTGACTGCCCTTACCTGAAACGAAGTCTTGCTTGTAGGAAGACTCAGAGCCTGGGATTTAACTCCATTTCTGAAGTGAAACACACAGCATAGTTCTCATCCATGGATCACACTCTGCTTTAGAGCGAGAAGCACGCTCTTGCTTTCTAGAATCTCTAATACAGCAGGAAATCTGAGTGTGCCCAGAACAAAGAACTGTTTTTCCTACACATACGGACTTTATGTAGTCTAAATCTTCATCTAAAACAGATAGAATGCACTGGTACTCTAACATCCAATGCTTGTCAGTTAAGAAGAGAAATGTGTGAGCTTCGTGAAAGATGTACTTCCTTTGAGCTGAAAAGTGACTGCCCTTACCAAAAACGAAGTCTTGCTTGTAGGAAGACACAGAGCCTAGGATTTAAGTACATTTCTGAAGGGAAACACACAGCATAGTTCTCATCCATGGATCACACTCTGCTTTAGACGGAGAAGCACACTCTTGCTTTCTAGAGTCTCTAATACAGCAGGCAATCTGAGTGTGCCCAGAACAAAAGATCGGTGTTTTCTACACATATGGACCACATGTAGTCCAAATCTGCTTCTGAAACTGATACAAAGTACTGACCATCTAACATCCAATGGTTGTCAGTTAAGATGAGAAACGTGTGAGCATCGTGAACGATGTAGTTCGTTTGAGCAGAAAAGTGACTGCCCATACCTGAATTGAAGTCTTGCTTGTAGGAAGACTCAGAGCCTGGGATTTATCTCCATTTCTGAAGTAAAACACACAGCAGGGTTCTCATCCATTTATCACACTCTGCGTTTAAACAAGAAGCATGCTCTTCTTTCTAGAGTCTCTAAGACAGCAGGAAATGTGAGTTTGCTGAGAACAAAAGAACGGTGTTTCCTACACATAAGGACCATATCTAGTCGAACTCTGCTTCTGAAACTGATACAAAGCACTGAACCTCGAACATCCAATGCTTTTCAGTTAAGATGAGAAACGTGTGAGCTTCGTGAACGATGTAGTTAGTTTGAGCAGAAATGTCACTGCCTTTATCTGAATGGAAGTCTTGCTTGTAGGAAGACTCAGAGCCTGGGATTTAACTCCATTTCTGAAGTAAAACACATAGCATAGTTCTCATCCATGGATCACTCTCTGCTTTAGAGTGAGAAGTACGCTCTTGCTTTTTAGAGTCTCTAACACTGCAGGAAACGTGAGTGTGCTGAGAACAAAAGAACGGTGTTTCCTACACATACGGACCATATCTAGTCCAACTCTTCTTCTGAAACTGATACAAAGCACTGGTCCTCTAACATCCAATGCTTGTCAGTTAAGATGAGAAACGTGTGAGCTTCATGAACGATGTAGTTCGTTTGAGCAGAAAAGTGACTGCCCTTACCTGAAACGAAGTCTTGCTTGTAGGAAGACCCAGAGCCTGGGATTTAACTCCATTTCTGAAGTAAAACACACAGCATAGTTCTCATCCATGGATAACACTCTGCTTTAGAGCAAGAAGCACACTCTTGCTTTCTAGAGTCTCTAAGACAGCAGGAAACGTGAGTGTGCCCAGAACAAAAGAACGGTGTTTCCTACACATACGGACCATATCTAGTCCAATTCTTCATCTGAAACTGATAGAATGCACTGGTCCTCTAACATCCAATGCTTGTCAGTTAAGATGAGAAACGTGGGAGCTTTGTGAATGATGTAGTTCCTTTGAACTGAAAAGTGACTGCCCTTACCTGAAACGAAGTCTTGCTTGTAGGAAGACACAGAGCCTGGGATTTAAGTCCATTTCTGAAGGGAAACACACAACATAGTTCTCATCCATGGATCACACTCTGCTTTAGAGCAAGAAGCACACTCTAGCTTTCTAGAGTCTCTAATACAGCAGGAAATCTGAGTGTGCCCAGGACAAAAGAATGGTGTTTCCTATACATATGGACCATATGTAGTCCAAATCTGCTTCTGAAACTGATACAAAGCTCTGACCCTCTAACATCCAATGCTTGTCAGTTAAGATGAGAAACGTGTGAGCTTCGTGAACATTGTAGTTCGTTTGAGCAGAAAAGTGACTGCCCTTACCTGAAACGAAGTCTTGCTTGTAGGAAGACTCAGAGCCTGGGATTTAACTCCATTTCTGAAGTGAAACACACAGCATAGTTCTCATCCATGGATCACACTCTGCTTTAGAGCGAGAAGCACGCTCTTGCTTTCTAGAATCTCTAATACAGCAGGAAATCTGAGTGTGCCCAGAACAAAAGAACTGTTTTTCCTACACATACGGACTATATGTAGTCCAAATCTTCATCTAAAACAGATAGAATGCACTGGTACTCTAACATCCAATGCTTGTCAGTTAAGAAGAGAAACGTGTGAGCTTCGTGAAAGATGTACTTCCTTTGAGCTGAAAAGTGACTGCCCTTACCAAAAACGAAGTCTTGCTTGTAGGAAGACACAGAGCCTAGGATTTAAGTACATTTCTGAAGGGAAACACACAGCATAGTTCTCATCCATGGATCACACTCTGCTTTAGACGGAGAAGCACACTCTTGCTTTCTAGAGTCTCTAATACAGCAGGCAATCTGAGTGTGCCCAGAACAAAAGATCGGTGTTTTCTACACATATGGACCACATGTAGTCCAAATCTGCTTCTGAAACTGATACAAAGTACTGACCATCTAACATCCAATTGTTGTCAGTTAAGATGAGAAACTTGTGAGCATCGTGAACGATGTAGTTCGTTTGAGCAGAAAAGTGACTGCCCATACCTGAATTGAAGTCTTGCTTGTAGGAAGACTCAGAGCCTGGGATTTATCTCCATTTCTGAAGTAAAACACACAGCAGGGTTCTCATCCATTTATCACACTCTGCGTTTAAACAAGAAGCATGCTCTTCTTTCTAGAGTCTCTAAGACAGCAGGAAATGTGAGTTTGCTGAGAACAAAAGAACGGTGTTTCCTACACATAAGGACCATATCTAGTCGAACTCTGCTTCTGAAACTGATACAAAGCACTGAACCTCGAACATCCAATGCTTTTCAGTTAAGATGAGAAACGTGTGAGCTTCGTGAACGATGTAGTTAGTTTGAGCAGAAATGTCACTGCCTTTATCTGAATGGAAGTCTTGCTTGTAGGAAGACTCAGAGCCTGGGATTTAACTCCATTTCTGAAGTAAAACACATAGCATAGTTCTCATCCATGGATCACTCTCTGCTTTAGAGTGAGAAGTACGCTCTTGCTTTTTAGAGTCTCTAACACAGCAGGAAACGTGAGTGTGCTGGGAACAAAAGAACGGTGTTTCCTACACATACGGACCATATCTAGTCCAACTCTTCTTCTGAAACTGATACAAAGCACTGGTCCTCTAACATCCAATGCTTGTCAGTTAAGATGAGAAACGTGTGAGCTTCATGAACGATGTAGTTCGTTTGAGCAGAAAAGTGACTGCCCTTACCTGAAACGAAGTCTTGCTTGTAGGAAGACCCAGAGCCTGGGTTTTAACTCCATTTCTGAAGTGAAACACACAGCATAGTTCTCATCCATGGATAACACTCTGCTTTAGAGCAAGAAGCACACTCTTGCTTTCTAGAGTCTCTAAGACAGCAGGAAACGTGAGTGTGCCCAGAACAAAAGAACGGTGTTTCCTACACATACGGACTATATGTAGTCCAAATCTTCTTCTGAAACTGATAGAATGCACTGGTCCTCTAACATCCAATGCTTGTCAGTTAAGATGAGAAACGTGGGAGCTTTGTGAATGATGTAGTTCCTTTGAACTCAAAAGTGACTGCCCTTACCTGAAACGAAGTCTTGCTTGTAGGAAGACACAGAGCCTGGGATTTAAGTCCATTTCTGAAGGGAAACACACAACATAGTTCTCATCCATGGATCACACTCTGCTTTAGAGCAAGAAGCACACTCTAGCTTTCTAGAGTCTCTAATACAGCAGGAAATCTGAGTGTGCCCAGGACAAAAGAATGGTGTTTCCTATACATATGGACCATATGTAGTCCAAATCTGCTTCTGAAACTGATACAAAGCTCTGACCCTCTAACATCCAATGCTTGTCAGTTAAGATGAGAAACGTGTGAGCTTCGTGAACATTGTAGTTCGTTTGAGCAGAAAAGTGACTGCCCTTACCTGAAACGAAGTCTTGCTTGTAGGAAGACTCAGAGCCTGGGATTTAACTCCATTTCTGAAGTGAAACACACAGCATAGTTCTCATCCATGGATCACACTCTGCTTTAGAGCGAGAAGCACGCTCTTGCTTTCTAGAATCTCTAATACAGCAGGAAATCTGAGTGTGCCCAGAACAAAAGAACTGTTTTTCCTACACATACGGACTATATGTAGTCCAAATCTTCATCTTAAACAGATAGAATGCACTGGTACTCTAACATCCAATGCTTGTCAGTTAAGAAGAGAAACGTGTGAGCTTCGTGAAAGATGTACTTCCTTTGAGCTGAAAAGTGACTGCCCTTACCAAAAACGAAGTCTTGCTTGTAGGAAGACACAGAGCCTAGGATTTAAGTACTTTTCTGAAGGGAAACACACAGCATAGTTCTCATCCATGGATCACACTCTGCTTTAGACGGAGAAGCACACTCTTGCTTTCTAGAGTCTCTAATAGAGCAGGCAATCTGAGTGTGCCCAGAACAAAAGATCGGTGTTTCCTATACATATGGACCATATGTAGTCCAAATCTGCTTCTGAAACTGATACAAAGCTCTGACCCTCTAACATCCAATGCTTGTCAGTTAAGATGAGAAACGTGTGAGCTTCGTGAACGATGTTGTTCCTTTGAGCAGAAAAGTGACTGCCCTTACCTGAAATGAAGTCTTGCTTGTAGGGAGACACAGAGCATGGGGTTTAACTCCATTTCTAAAGTGAAACACACAGCATAGTCTCATCCATGGATCTCACTCTGTTTTAGAGCGAGAAGCACGCTCTTGCTTTCTAGAGTCTCTAAGGCAGCAGGAAACATGAGTGTGCCCAGAACAAAAGATCAGTGTTTCCTACACATATGGACAATATGTAGTCCAAATCTGCTTCTGAAACTGATACAAAGCACTGACCCTCTAACATCCAATGCTTGTCAGTTAAGATGAGAAACGTGTGAGCTTCGTGAACAATGTAGTTCGTTTGAGTAGAAAACTGACTGCCCTTACCTGAAACGAAGTCTTGCTTGTAGGAAGACTCAGAGCCTGGGATTTAACTCCATTTCTGAAGTGAAACACACAGCAGGGTTCTCATCCATTGATCAAACTCTACGTTAGAACAAGAAGCATACTCTTGCTTCCTAGAGTCTCTAAGACAGCAAGAAACGTGAGTTTGCTGAAAACAAAAGAACAGTGTTCCTACACATACGGACCATATCTAGTCCAACTCTGCTTCTGAAACTGGTACAAAGCACTGGTCCTCTAACATCCAATGCTTGTCTGTTTAGGTGAGAAACATGTGAGCTCTGTGAAAGATGTAGTTCGTGTGAGCTGAAAAGTGACTGCCCTTAAGTGAAACGAAGTCTTGCTTGTAGGAAGACATAGAGCCTGGGATTTAACTACATTTATGAAGGGAAAAACACAGCATCGTTTTCATCCATGGATCACACTCTGCTTTAGAGCGAGAAGCACGCTCTTGCTTTCTAAAAATCTCTAATAACGCAGGAAATCTGAGTGTGACCAGAACAAAAGAACGGTGTTTCCTACACATACTTACTATATGTAGTCCAAATCTTCATCTAAAACAGATAGAATGCACTGGTACTCTAACATCCAATGCTTGTCAGTTAAGATGAGAAACGTGTGAGCTTCGTGAAAGATGTAGTTCCTTTGAGCTGAAAAGTGACTGCCCTTACCAAAAACGAAGTCTTGCTTGTAGGAAGACACAGAGCCTAGGATTTAAGTACATTTCTGAAGGGAAACACACAGCATAGTTCTCATTCATGGATCACACTCTGCTTTAGAGCGAGAAGCACACTCTTGCTTTCTAGAGTCTCTAATACAGCAGGCAATCTGAGTGTGCCCAGAACAAAAGATCGTTGTTTTCTACACATATGGACCACATGTAGTCCAAATCTGCTTCTGAAACTGATACAAAGTACTGACCATCTGACATCCAATGGTTGTCAGTTAAGATGAGAAACGTGTGAGCATTGTGAACGATGTAGTTCGTTTGAGCAGAAAAGTGACTGCCCATACCTGAATTGAAGTCTTGCTTGTAGGAAGACTCAGAGCCTGGGATTTATCTCCATTTCTGAAGTAAAACACACAGCAGTGTAATCATCCATTGATCACACTCTGCTTTAGAACAAGAAGCACGCTCTTGCTTTCTAGAGTCTCTAAGACAGCACGAAACGAGAGTGTGCTGAGAACAAAAGAACGGTGTTTCCTACACATACAGACATTATATAGTCCAACTCTGTTTCTGAAACTGATACAAAGCACTGGTCCTCTAACATCCAATGCTTGTTAGTTAAGATGAGAAACGTGTGAGCTTTGTGAATGAAGTAGTTCCTTTGAACTGAAAAGTGACTGCACTAACCTGAAACGAAGTCTTGCTTGTAGGAAGACACAGAGCCTGGGATTTAAGTCCATTTCTGTAGGGAAACACACAACATAGTTCTCATCCATGGATCACACTCTGCTTTAGAGCAAGAAGCACACTCTAGCTTTCTAGAGTCTCTAATACAGCAGGAAATCTGAGTGTGCCCAGGACAAAAGAATGGTGTTTCCTATACATATGAACCATATGTAGTCCAAATCTGCTTCTGAAACTGATACAAAGCTCTGACCCTCTAACATCCAATGCTTGTCAGTTAAGATGAGAAACGTGTGAGCTTCGTGAACGATGTTGTTCCTTTGAGCAGAAAAGTGACTGCCCTTACCTGAAACGAAGTCTTGCTTGTAGGGAGACACAGAGCATGGGATTTAACTCCATTTCTGAAGTGAAACACACAGCATAGTTCTCATCCATGGATCACATTCTGCTTTAGAAGGAGAAGCACACTCTTGCTTTCTAGAGTCTCTAATACAGCTGGCAATCTGAGTGTGCCCAGAACAAAAGATCGGTGTTTTCTACACATATGGACCACATGTAGTCCAAATCTGCTTCTGAAACTGATACAAAGTACTGACCATCTAAAATCCAATGGTTGTCAGTTAAGATGAGAAACGTGTGAGCATCGTGAACGATGTAGTTCGTTTGAGCAGAAAAGTGACTGCCCATACCTGAATTGAAGTCTTGCTTGTAGGAAGACTCAGAGCCTGGGATTTATCTCCATTTCTGAAGTAAAACACACAGCAGTGAAATCATCCATGGATCACACTCTGCTTTAGAACAAGAAGCACGCTCTTGCTTTCTAGAGTCTCTAAGACAGCAGGAAACGTGAGTGTGCTGAGAACAAAAGAACGGTGTTTCCTACACATTTGGACATTATATAGTCCAACTCTTCTTCTGAAATTGATACAAAGCACTGGTCCTCTAACATCCAATGCTTGTCAGTTAAGATGAGAAACGTGTGAGCATCGTGAACGATGTAGTTCGTTTGAGGAGAAAACTGACTGCCCTTACCTGAAACGAAGTCTTGCTTGTAGGAAGACTCAGAGCCTGGGATTTAACTCCATTTCTGAAGTGAAACACACAGCAGTGTTCTCATCCATTGATCACACTCTGCTTTAGAACAAGAAGCATGCTTTTGCTTTCTAGAGTCTTTAAGACAGCAGGAAACGTGAGTTTGCTGAGAACAAAAGAACGGTGTTTCCTACACATAAGGACCATATCTAGTCGAACTCTGCTTCTGAAACTGATACAAAGCCTGAACCTCTAACATCCAATGCTTGTCAGTTAAGATGAGAAACGTGGGAGCTTTGTGAATGATGTAGTTCCTTTGAACTGAAAAGTGACTGCCCTTACCTGAAACGAAGTGTTGCTTATAGTAAGACACAGAGCCTGGGATTTAAGACCATTTCTGAAGGGAAACACACAACATAGTTCTCATCCATGGATCACACTCTGCTTTAGAGCGAGAAGCACACTCTTGCTTTCTAGAGTCTCTAAGACAGCAGGAAACGTGAGTGTGCCCAGAACAAAAGAACGGTGTTTCCTACACATACGGACTATATGTAGTCCAAATCTTCTTCTGAAACTGATAGAATGCACTGGTACTCTAACATCCAATGCTTGTCAGTTAAGATGAGAAACGTGTGAGCTTTGTGAATGATGTAGTTCCTTTGAACTGAAAAGTGACTGCCCTTACCTGAAACGAAGTCTTGCTTGTAGGAAAACTCAGAGCCTGGGATTTAACTCCTTTTCTGAAGTGAAACACACAGCAGTGTTCTCATCCATTGATCACACTCTGCTTTAGAACAAGAAGCATGCTTTTGCTTTCTAGAGTCTTTAAGACAGCAGGAAACCTGAGTTTGCTGAGAACAAAAGAACGGTGTTTCCTACACATAAGGACCATATCTAGTCGAACTCTGCTTCTGAAACTGATACAAAGCCTGAGCCTCTAACATCCAATGCTTGTTAGTTAAGATGAGAAACGTGTGAGCTTTGTGAATGATGTAGTTCCTTTGAACTGAAAAGTGACTGCCCTTACCTGAAACGAAGTCTTGCTTGTAGGAAGACACAGAGCCTGGGATTTAACTACATTTCTGAAGGGAAACACACAACATAGTTCTCATCCATGGATCACACTCTGCTTTAGAGGGAGAAGCACGCTCTTGCTTTCTAGAGTCTCCTAGACAGCAGGAAACGTGAGTGTGCTGAGAAGAAAAGAACGGTGTTTCCTGCATATACGGACCATATCTAGTCCAACTCTTCTTCTGAAACTGATACAAAGCACTTGTCCTCTAACATCCAATGCTTGTCAGTTAAGATGAGAAATGTGTGAGCTTCGTGAACTTTGTAGTTCGTTTGTGCAGAAAAGTGACTGCCCTTACCTGAAACGAAGTCTTGCTTGTAGGAAGACTCAGAGCCTGGGATTTAACTCCATTTCTGAAGTGAAACACACAGCATAGTTCTCATCCATGGATCACACTCTGCTTTAGAGCGTGAAGCACGCTCTTGCTTTCTAGAATCTCTAATACAGCAGGAAATCTGAGTGTGCCGAGAACAAAAGAACTGTGTTTCCTACACATACGGACTATATGTAGTCCAAATCTTCATCTAAAACAGATAGAATGCACTGGTACTCTAACATCCAATGCTTGTCAGTTAAGATGAGAAACGTGTGAGCTTCGTGAAAGATGTAGTTCCTTTGAGCTGAAAAGTGACTGCCCTTAACAAAAACGAAGTCTTGCTTGTAGGAAGACACAGAGCCTAGGATTTAAGTACATTTCGGAAGGGAAACACACAGCATAGTTCTCATCCATGGATCACACTCTGCTTTAGACGGAGAAGCACACTCTTGCTTTCTAGAGTCTCTAAGACAGCACGAAACGAGAGTTTGCTGAGAACAAAAGAACGGTGTTTCCTACACATACAGACATTATATAGTCCAACTCTGCTTCTGAAACTGATACAAAGCACTGGTCCTCTAACATCCAATGCTTGTCTGTTAAGATGAGAAACGTGTGAGCTCAGTGAACAATGTAGTTCGTTTGAGCAGAAAAGTGACTGCTCTTACCTGAAACGAAGTCTTGCTTGTAGGAAGATACAGAGCTTGGGATTTAACTCCATTTCTGAAGGGAAACACACAGCACAGTTCTCATCCATGGATCACACTCTGCTTTAGAGCGAGAAGCACGCTCTTGCTTTCTAGAGTCTCTAAGACAGCAGGAAACGTGAGTGTGCTGAGAACAAAAGAACGGTGTTTCCTACACATATGGACATTATATAGTCCAACTCTTCTTCTGAAATTGATAAAAATCACTGGTCCTCTAACATCCAATGCTTGTCAGTTAAGATGAGAAACGTGTGAGCAACGTGAACGATGTAGTTCGTTTGAGGAGAAAACTGACTGCCCTTACTGAAACGAAGTCTTGCTTGTAGTAAGACTCAAGCCTGGGATTTAACTCCATTTCTGAAGTGAAACACACAGCAGTGTTCTCATCCATTGATCACACTCTGCTTTAGAACAAGAAGCTTGCTTTTGCTTTCTAGATTCTTTAAGACAGCAGGAAACGTGAGTTTGCTGAGAACAAAAGAACGGTGTTTCCTACACATAAGGACCATATCTAGTCGAACTCTGTTTCTGAAACTGATACAAAGCACTGAACCTCTAACATCCAATGCTTGTCAGTTAAGATGAGAAACGTGTGAGCTTCGTGAACGATGTAGTTAGTTTGAGCAGAAATGTCACTGCCTTTATCTGAATGGAATCTTGCTTGTAGGAAGACTCAGAGCCTGGGATTTAACTCCATTTCTGAAGTAAAACACACAGCAGTGTAATCATCCATTGATCACACTCTGCTTTAGAACAAGAAGCACGCTCTTGCTTTCTAGATTCTCTAAGACAGCACGAAACCAGAGTTTGCTGAGAACAAAAGAACGGTGTTTCCTACACATACAGACATTATATAGTCCAACTCTGTATCTGAAACTGATACAAAGCACTGGTCCTCTAACATCCAATGCTTGTCAGTTAAGATGAGAAACGTGTGAGCATCGTGAACGATGTAGTTCGTTTGAGGAGAAAACTGACTGCCCTTACCTGAAACGAAGTCTTGCTTGTAGGAAGACTCAGAGCCTGGGATTTAACTCCTTTTCTGAAGTGAAACACACAGCAGTGTTCTCATCCATTGATCACACTCTGCTTTAGAACAAGAAGCATGCTTTTGCTTTCTAGAGTCTTTAAGACAGCAGGAAACCTGAGTTTGCTGAGAACAAAAGAACGGTGTTTCCTACACATAAGGACCATATCTAGTCGAACTCTGCTTCTGAAACTGATACAAAGCCTGAACCTCTAACATCCAATGCTTGTCAGTTAAGATGAGAAACGTGTGAGCTTTGTGAATGATGTAGTTCCTTTGAACTGAAAAGTGACTGCCCTTACCTGAAACGAAGTCTTGCTTGTAGGAAGACACAGAGCCTGGGATTTAAGTCCATTTCTGAAGGGAAACACACAACATAGTTCTCATCCATGGATCACACTCTGCTTTAGAGCGAGAAGCACGCTCTTGCTTTCTAAAGTCTCTAAGACAGCAGGAAACGTGAGTGTGCTGAGAACAAAAGAACGGTGTTTCCTACTCATACGGACCATATCTAGTCCAACTCTTCTTCTGAAACTGATACAAAGCACTGGTCCTCGAACATCCAATCCTTGTCAATTAAGATGAAAAACGTGTGAGCTTCGTGAACGATGTAGTTCGTTTGAGCAGAAAAGTGACTGCCCTTACCTGAATGGAAGTCTTGCTTGTAGGAAGACTCAGAGCCTGGGATTTAACTCCATTTCTGAAGTGATACACACAGCATAGTCTCAACCATGGATCACACTCTGTTTTAGAGCGAGAAGCACGCTCTTGCTTTCTAGAGTCTCTAAGGCAGCAGGAAACGTGAGTGTGCCCAGAACAAAAGATCGGTGTTTCCTACACATATGGACAATATGTAGTCCAAATCTGCTTCTGAAACTGATACAAAGCACTGACCCTCTAACATCCAATGCTTTTCAGTTAAGATGAGAAACGTGTGAGCTTCGTGAACAATGTAGTTCGTTTGAGCAGAAAAGTGACTGCCCTTACCTGAAACGAAGTCTTGCTTGTAGGAAGACTCAGAGCCTGGGATTTAACTCCATTTCTGAAGTGAAACACACAGCAGTGTTCTCATCCATTGATCAAACTCTGCGTTAGAACAAGAAGCATACTCTTGCTTCCTAGAGTCTCTAAGACAGCAAGAAACGTGAGTTTGCTGAAAACAAAAGAACAGTGTTTCCTACAAATACGGACCATATCTAGTCCAACTCTGCTTCTGAAACTGATACAAAGCACTGGTCCTCTAACATCCAATGCTTGTCTGTTTAGATGAGAAACATGTGAGCTCTGTGAAAGATCGAGTTCGTTTGAGCTGAAAAGTGACTGCCCTTAACTGAAACGAAGTCTTGCTTGTAGGAAGACATAGAGCCTGGGATTTAACTACATTTATGAAGGGAAACACACAGCATAGTTTTCATCCATGGATCACACTCTGTTTTCGAGCGAGAAGCACGCTCTTGCTTTCTAGAGTCTCCTAGACAGCAGGAAACGTGAGTGTGCTGAGAAGAAAAGAACGGTGTTTCCTGCACATACGGACCATATCTAGTACAACTCTTCTTCTGAAACTGATACAAAGCACTGGTCCTCTAACATCCAATGCTTGTCAGTTAAGATGAGAAACGTGTGAGCTTCGTGAACATTGTAGTTCGTTTGTGCAGAAAAGTGACTGCCCTTACCTGAAACTAAGTCTTGCTTGTAGGAAGACTCAGAGCCTGGGATTTATCTCCATTTCTGAAGTAAAACACACAGCAGTGTAATCATCCATTGATCACACTCTGCATTAGAAGAAGAAGCACGCTCTTGCTTTCTAGAGTCTCTAAGACATCACGAAACGAGTGTTTGCTGAGAACAAAAGAATGGTGTTTCCTACACATACAGACATTATATAGTCCAACTCTGTTTCTGAAACTGATACAAAGCACTGGTCCTCTAACATCCAATGCTTGTCTGTTAAGATGAGAAACGTGTGAGCTCAGTGAACGATGTAGTTCGTTTGAGCAGAAAAGTGACTGCTCTTACCTGAAACGAAGTCTTGCTTGTAGGAAGATAGAGAGCCTGGGATTTAACTCCATTTCTGAAGGGAAACACACAGCATAGTTCTCATCCATGGATCACACTCTGCTTTAGAGCGAGAAGCACGCTCTTGCTCTCTAGAGTCTCTAAGACAGCAGGAAACGTGAGTGTGCTGAGAACAAAAGAACGGTGTTTCCTACACATTTGGACATTATATAGTCCAACTCTTCTTCTGAAATTGATACAAAGCACTGGTCCTCTAAAATCCAATGCTTGTCAGTTAAGATGAGAAACGTGTGAGCAACGTGAACGATGTAGTTCGTTTGAGGAGAAAACTGACTGCCCTTACCTGAAACGAAGTCTTGCTTGTAGGAAGACTCAGAGCATGGGATTTAACTCCATTTCTGAAGTGAAACACACAACAGTGTTCTCATCCATTGATCACACTCTGCTTTAGAACAAGAAGCATGCTTTTGCTTTCTAGAGTCTTTAAGACAGCAGGAAACGTGAGTTTGCTGAGAACAAAAGAACGGTGTTTCCTACACATAAGGACCATATCTAGTCGAACTCTGCTTCTGAAACTGATACAAAGCCTGAAGCTCTAACATCCAATGCTTGTCAGTTAAGATGAGAAACGTGTGAGCTTTGTGAATGATGTAGTTCCTTTGAACTGAAAAGTGACTGCCCTTACCTGAAACTAAGTCTTGCTTGTAGTAAGACACAGAGCCTGGGATTTAAGTCCATTTCTGAAGGGAAACACACAACATAGTTCTCATCCATGGATCACACTCTGCTTTAGAGCGAGAAGCACGCTCTTGCTTTCTAGAGTCTCTAAGACAGCAGGAAACGTGAGTGTGCTGAGAACAAAAGAACGGTGTTTCCTACTCATAGGGACCATATCTAGTCCAACTCTTCTTCTGAAACTGATACAAAGCACTGGTCCTCCAACATCCAATCCTTGTCAATTAAGATGAGAAACGTGTGAGCTTCCTGAACGATGTAGTTCGTTTGAACAGAAAAGTGACTGCCCTTACCTGAATGGAAGTCTTGCTTGTAGGAAGACTCAGAGCCTGAGATTATTTCCATTTCTGAAGTGAAACACACAGCATAGTCTCATCCATGGATCACACTCTGTTTTAGAGCGAGAAGCACCCTCTTGCTTTCTAGAGTCTCTAAGGCAGCAGGAAACGTGAGTGTGCCCAGAACAAAAGATCGGTGTTTCCTACACATATGGACAATATGTAGTCCAAATCTGCTTCTGAAACTGATACAAAGCACTGACCCTCTAACATCCAATGCTTGTCAGTTAAGATGAGAAACGTGTGAGCTTTGTGAATGATGTAGTTCCTTTGAACTGAAAAGTGACTGCCCTTTCCTGAAACGAAGTCTTGCTTGTAGTAAGACAGAGAGCCTGGGATTTAAGTCCATTTCTGAAGGGAAACACACAACATAGTTCTCATCCATGGATCACACTCTGCTTTAGAGCAAGAAGCACACTCTAGCTTTCTAGAGTCTCTAATACAGCAGGAAATCTGAGTGTGCCCAGAACAAAAGAACTGTGTTTCCTACACATACGGACTATATGTAGTCCAAATCTTCATCTAAAACAGATAGAATGCACTGGTACTCTAACATCCAATGCTTGTCAGTTAAGATGAGAAACGTGTGAGCTTCGTGAAAGATGTAGTTCCTTTGAGCTGAAAAGTGACTGCCCTTACCAAAAACGAAGTCTTGCTTGTAGGAAGACACAGAGCCTAGGATTTAAGTACATTTCTGAAGGGAAACACACAGCATAGTTCTCATCCATGGATCAAACTCTGCTTTAGACGGAGAAGCACACTCTTGCTTTCTAGAGTCTCTAATACAGCAGGCATTCTGAGTGTGCCCAGAACAAAAGATCGGTGTTTTCTACACATATGGACCACATGTAGTCCAAATCTGCTTCTGAAACTGATACAAAGTACTGACCATCTAACATCCAATGGTTGTCAGTTAAGATGAGAAACGTGTGAGCATCGTGAACGATGTAGTTCGTTTGAGCAAAAAAGTGACTGCCCATACCTGAATTGAAGTCTTGCTTGTAGGAAGACTCAGTGCCTGGGATTTATCTCCATTTCTGAAGTAAAACACACAGCAGTGTAATCATCCATTGATCACACTCTGCTTTAGAACAAGAAGCACGCTCTTGCTTTCTAGAGTCTCTAAGACAGCACGAAACGAGAGTTTGCTGAGAACAAAAGAACGGTGTTTCCTACACATACAGACATTATATAGTCCAACTCTGTTTCTGAAACTGATACAAAGCACTGGTCCTCTAATATCCAATGCTTGTCTGTTAAGATGAGAAACATGTGAGCTCAGTGAACGATGTAGTTCGTTTGAGCAGAAAAGTGACTGCTCTTACCTGAAACGAAGTCTTGCTTGTAGGAAGATACAGAGCCTGGGATTTAACTCCATTTCTGAAGGGAAACACACAGCATAGTTCTCATCCATGGATCACACTCTGCTTTAGAGCGAGAAGCACGCTCTTGCTTTCTAGAGTCTCTAAGACAGCAGGAAACGTGAGTGTGCTGAGAACAAAAGAACGGTGTTTCCTACACATAAGGACCATATCTAGTCGAACTCTGCTTCTGAAACTGATACAAAGCCTGAACCTCTAACATCCAATGATTCTCAGTTAAGATGAGAAACGTGTGAGCTTTGTGAATGATGTAGTTCCTTTGAACTGAAAAGTGACTGCCCTTACCTGAAACGAAGTCTTGCTTGTAGTAAGACACAGAGCCTGGGATTTAAGTCCATTTCTGAAGGGAAACACACAACATAGTTCTCATCCATGGATCACACTCTGCTTTAGAGCGAGAAGCACGCTCTTGCTTTCTAGAGTCTCTAAGACAGCAGGAAACGTGAGTGTGCTGAGAACAAAAGAACGGTGTTTCCTACTCATACGGACCATATCTAGTCCAACTCTTCTTCTGAAACTGATACAAAGCACTGGTCCTCCAACATCCAATCCTTGTCAATTAAGATGAGAAACGTGTGAGCTTCCTGAACGATGTAGTTCGTTTGAACAGAAAAGTGACTGCCCTTACCTGAATGGAAGTCTTGCTTGTAGGAAGACTCAGAGCCTGGGATTTAACTCCATTTCTGAAGTGAAACACACAGCATAGTCTTATCCATGGTTCACACTCTGTTTTAGAGCGAGAATCACGCTCTTGCTTTCTAGAGTCTCTAAGGCAGCAGGAAACGTGAGTGTGCCCAGAACAAAAGATCGGTGTTTCCTACACATATGGACAATATGTAGTCCAAATCTGCTTCTGAAACTGATACAAAGCACTGACCCTCTAACATCCAATGCTTTTCAGTTAAGATGAGAAACGTGTGAGCTTTGTGAATGATGCAGTTCCTTTGAACTGAAAAGTGACTGCCCTTCCTGAAACGAAGTCTTGCTTGTAGTAAGACAGAGAGCCTGGGATTTAAGTCCATTTCTGAAGGGAAACACACAACATAGTTCTCATCCATGGATCACACTCTGCTTTAGAGCAAGAAGCACACTCTAGCTTTCTAGAGTCTCTAATACAGCAGGAAATCTGAGTGTGCCCAGGACAAAAGAACGGTGTTTCCTATACATATGGACCATATGTAGTCCAAATCTGCTTCTGAAACTGATACAAAGCACTGACCCTCTAACATCGAATGCTTGTCAGTTAAGATGAGAAACGTGTGAGCTTCGTGAACGATGTAGTTAGTTTGAGCAGAAATGTCAGTGCCTTTATCTGAATGGAAGTCTTGCTTGTAGGAAGACTCAGAGCCTGGGATTTAACTCCATTTCTGAAGTAAAACACACAGCAGTGTAATCATCCATGGATCACACTCTGCTTTAGAGCGAGAAGCACGCTCTTGCTTTCTAGAATCTCTAATACAGCAGGAAATCTGAGTGTGCCCAGAACAAAAGAACTGTGTTTCCTACACATACGGACTATATGTAGTCCAAATCTTCATCTAAAAGAGATAGAATGCACTGGTACTCTAACATCCAATGCTTGTCAGTTAAGATGAGAAACGTGTGAGCTTCGTGAAAGATGTAGTTCCTTTGAGCTGAAAAGTGACTGCCCTTACCAAAAACGAAGTCTTGCTTGTAGGAAGACACAGAGCCTAGGATTTAAGTACATTTCTGAAGGGAAACACACAGCATAGTTCTCATCCATGGATCAAACTCTGCTTTAGACGTAGAAGCACACTCTTGCTTTCTAGAGTCTCTAATACAGCAGGCAATCTGAGTGTGCCCAGAACAAAAGATCGGTGTTTTCTACACATATGGACCACATGTAGTCCAAATCTCCTTCTGAAACTGATACAAAGTACTGACCATCTAACATCCAATGGTTGTCAGTTAAGATGAGAAACGTGTGAGCATCGTGAACGATGTAGTTCGTTTGAGCAGAAAAGTGACTGCCCATACCTGAATTGAAGTCTTGCTTGTAGGAAGACTCAGAGCCTGGGATTTATCTCCATTTCTGAAGTAAAACACACAGCAGTGTAATCATCCATTGATCACACTCTGCTTTAGAACAAGAAGCACGCTCTTGCTTTCTAGACTCTCAAAGACAGCAGGAAATGTGAGTGTGCTGAGAAAAAAAGAACGGTGTTTCCTACACATAGGGACCATATCTAGTCCAACTCTGCTTCTGAAACAGATACAAAGCACTGGTCCTCTAACATCCAATGCTTGTCAGTTAAGATGAGAAACGTGTGAGCTTCGTGAACGATGTTGTTCCTTTGAGCAGAAAAGTGACTGCCCTTACCTGAAAGGAACTCTTGCTTGTAGGGAGACACAGAGCATGGGATTTAACTCCATTTCTGAAGTGAAACACACAGCATAGTCTCATCCATGGATCACACTCTGTTTTAGAGCGAGAAGCACGCTCTTGCTTTCTAGAGTCTCTAAGGCAGCAGGAAACGTGAGTGTGCCCAGAACAAAAGATCGGTGTTTCCTACACATATGGACAATATGTAGTCCAAATCTGCTTCTGAAACTGATACAAAGCACTGACCCTCTAACATCCAATGCTTGTCAGTTAAGATGAGAAACGTGTGAGCTTCGTGAACAATGTAGTTCGTTTGAGCAGAAAACTGACTGCCCTTACCTGAAACGAAGTCTTGCTTGTAGGAAGACTCAGAGCCTGGGATTTAACTCCATTTCTGAAGTGAAACACACAGCAGTGTTCTCATCCATTTATCACACTCTTCGTTTAAACAAGAAGCATGCTCTTCTTTCTAGAGTCTCTAAGACAGCAGGAAATGTGAGTTTGCTGAGAACAAAAGAACGGTGTTTCCTATACATAAGGACCATATCTAGTCGAACTCTGCTTCTGAAACTGATACAAAGCACTGGACCTCGAACATCCAATGCTTGTCAGTTAAGATGAGAAACGTGTGAGCTTTGTGAATGATGTAGTTCCTTTGAACTGAAAAGTGACTGCCCTTACCTGAAACGAAGTCTTGCTTGTAGGAAGATACAGAGCCTGGGATTTAAGTCCATTTCTGAAGGGAAACACACAACATAGTTCTCATCCATGGATCACACTCTGCTTTAGAGCAAGAAGCACACTCTAGCTTTCTAGAGTCTCTAATACAGCAGGAAATCTGAGTGTGCCCAGGACAAATGTATGGTGTTTCCTATACATATGGACCATATGTAGTCCAAATCTGCTTCTGAAACTGATACAAAGCTCTGACCCTCTAACATCCAATGCTTGTCAGTTAAGATGAGAAACGTGTGAGCTTCGTGAACGATGTTGTTCCTTTGAGCAGAAAAGTGACTGCCCTTACCTGAAACGAAGTCTTGCTTGTAGGGAGACACAGAGCATGGGATTTAACTCCATTTCTGAAGTGAAACACACAGCATAGTCTCATCCATGGATCACACTCTGTTTTAGAGCGAGAAGCATGCTCTTGCTTTCTAGAGTCTCTAAGGCAGCAGGAAACGTGAGTGTGCCCAGAACAAAAGATCGGTGTTTCCTACACATATGGACAATATGTAGTCCAAATCTGCTTCTGAAACTGATACAAAGCACTGACCCTCTAACATCCAATGCTTGTCAGTTAAGATGAGAAACGTTTGAGCTTCGTGAACAATGTAGTTCGTTTGAGCAGAAAACTGACTGCCCTTACCTGAAACGAAGTCTTGCTTGTAGGAAGACTCAGAGCCTGGGATTTAACTCCATTTCTGAAGTGAAACACACAGCATAGTTCTCATCCATGGATAACACTCTGCTTTAGAGCAAGAAGCACACTCTTGCTTTCTAGAGTCTCTAAGACAGCAGGAAACGTGAGTGTGCCCAGAACAAAAGAACGGTGTTTCCTACACATACGGACTATATGTAGTCCAAATCTTCTTCTGAAACTGATAGAATGCACTGGTCCTCTAACATCCAATGCTTTTCAGTTAAGATAAGAAACGTGGGAGCTTTTTGAATGATGTAGTTCCTTTGAACTCAAAAGTGACTGCCCTTACCTGAAACGAAGTCTTGCTTGTAGGAAGACACAGAGCCTGGATTTAAGTCCATTTCTGAAGGGAAACACACAACATAGTTCTCATCCATGGATCACACTCTGCTTTAGAGCAAGAAGCACACTCTAGCTTTCTAGAGTCTCTAAAACAGCAGGAAATCTGAGTGTGCCCAGGACAAAAGAATGGTGTTTCCTATACATATGGACCATATGTAGTCCAAATCTGCTTCTGAAACTGATACAAAGCTCTGACCCTCTAACATCCAATGCTTGTCAGTTAAGATGAGAAACGTGTGAGCTTCGTGAACGATGTTGTTCCTTTGAGCAGAAAAGTGACTGCCCTTACCTGAAATGAAGTCTTGCTTGTAGGGAGACACAGAGCATGGGATTTAACTCCATTTCTAAAGTGAAACACACAGCATAGTCTCATCCATGGATCTCACTCTGTTTTAGAGCGAGAAGCACGCTCTTGCTTTCTAGAGTCTCTAAGGCAGCAGGAAACGTGAGTTTGCTGAAAACAAATGATCAGTGTTTCCTACACATATGGACAATATGTAGTCCAAATCTGCTTCTGAAACTGATACAAAGCACTGACCCTCTATCATCCAATGCTTGTCAGTTAAGATGAGAAACGTGTGAGCTTCGTGAACAATGTAGTTCGTTTGACCAGAAAACTGACTGCCCTTACCTGAAACGAAGTCTTGCTTGTAGGAAGACTCAGAGCCTGGGATTTAACTCCATTTCTGAAGTGAAACACACAGCAGGGTTCTCATCCATTGATCAAACTCTACGTTAGAACAAGAAGCATACTCTTGCTTCCTAGAGTCTCTAAGACAGCAAGAAACGTGAGTTTGCTGAAAACAAAAGAACAGTGTTTCCTACACATACGGACCATATCTAGTCCAACTCTGCTTCTGAAACTGGTACAAAGCACTGGTCCTCTAACATCCAATGCTTGTCTGTTTAGGTGAGAAACGTGTGAGCTTCGTGAACAATGTAGTTCGTTTGAGCAGAAAAGTGACTGCCCTTACCTGAAACGAAGTCTTGCTTGTAGGAAGACTCAGAGCCTGGGATTTAACTCCATTTCTGAAGTGAAACACACAGCATAGTCTCATCCATGGATCACACTCTGCTTTAGTGCGAGAAGCACGCTCTTGCTTTCTAGAGTCTCTAAGGCAGCAGGAAACGTGAGTGTGCCCAGAACAAAAGATCGGTGTTTCCTACACATATGGACATTATATACTCCAACTCTTCTTCTGAAATTGATACAAAGCACTGGTCCTCTAACATCCAATGATTGACAGTGAAGATGAGAAACGTGTGAGCATCGTGAACGATGTAGTTCGTTTGAGCAGAAAACTGACTGCCCTTACCTGAAACGAAGTCTTGCTTGTAGGAAGACTCAGAGCCTGGGATTTAACTCCATTTCTGAAGTGAAACACACAGCAGGGTTCTCATCCATTGATCACACTCTGCTTTAGAACAAGAAGCATGCTTTTGCTTTCTAGAGTCTCTAAGACAGCAGGAAACGTGAGTTTGCTGAGAACAAAAGAATGGTGTTTCCTACACATAAGGACCAAATCCAGTCGAACTCTGCTTCTGAAACTGATACAAAGCACTGGTCCTCTAACTTCCAATGCTTGTCAGTTAAAATGAGAAACGTGTGAGCTCAGTGAACGATGTAGTTCGTTTGAGCAGAAAAGTGACTGCCCTTACCTGAAACGAAGTCTTGCTTGTAGGAAGACTCAGAGCCGGGGATTTAACTCCATTTCTGAAGGCAAACACACAGCATAGTTCCCATCCATGGATCACACTCTGCTTTAGAGGGAGAAGTACGCTCTTGCTTTCTAGAGTCTCTATGACAGCAGGAAACGTGAGTGTGCTGAGAACAAAAGAACGGTGTAACCTACACATACAGACCATATCTAGTCCAACTCTTCTTCTGAAACTGAAACAAAGCACTGGTCCTCTAACATCCAATGCTTGTCAGTTAAGATGAGAAACGTGTGAGCTTCGTGAACGATGTAGTTCGTTTGAGCAGAAAAGTGACTGCCCTTACCTGAAACGAAGTCTTGATTGTAGGAAGACTCAGAGCCTGGGATTTAACTCCATTTCTGAAGTAAAACACACAGCAGTGTAATCATCCATGGATCACACTCTGCTTTAGAGCGAGAAGCACGCTCTTGCTTTCTAGAGTCTCCTAGACAGCTGGAAACGTGAGTGTGCTGAGAACAAAAAACGGTGTTTCCTACACATAAGGACCATATCTAGTCGAACTCTGCTTCTGAAACTGATACAAAGCACTGGTCCTCTAACTTCCAATGCTTGTCAGTTAAAATGAGAAACGTGTGAGCTCAGTGAACGATGTAGTTCGTTTGAGCAGAAAAGTGACTGCCCTTACCTGAAACGAAGTCTTGCTTGTAGGAAGACTCAGAGCCTGGGATTTAACTCCATTTCTGAAGGCCACCAGACAGCATAGTTCTCATCCATGGATAACACTCTGCTTTAGAGCGAGAAGTACGCTCTTGCTTTCAGAGTCTCTAAGACAGCAGGAAACGTGAGTGTGCTGAGAACAAAAGGACGGTGTTTCCTACACATATGGACCATATCTATTCCAACTCTGCTTCTGAAACTGATACAAAGCACTGGTCCTCTAACATCCAATGCTTGTCTGTTTCGATGAGAAACATGTGAGCTCCGTGAACGATGTAGTTCGTTTGATCAGAAAAGGGACTGCCCTTACCTGAAACGAAGTCTTGCTTGTAGGGAGACACAGAGCATGGGATTTAACTCCATTTCTGAAGTGAAACACACAGCATAGTCTCATCCATGGATCACACTCTGCTTTAGAGCGAGAAGCACGCTCTTGCTTTCTAGAGTCTCTAAGGCAGCAGGAAACATGAGTGTGCCCAGAACAAAAGATCGGTGTTTCCTACACATATGGACATTATATACTCCAACTCTTCTTCTGAAATTGATACAAAGCACTGGTCCTCTAACATCCAATGATTGTCATTGAAGATGAGAAACGTGTGAGCTCAGTGAACGATGTAGTTCGTTTGAGCAGAAAAGTGACTGCCCTTACCTGAAACGAAGTCTTGCTTGTAGGAAGACTCAGAGCCTGGGATTTAACTCCATTTCTGAAGGCCACCACACAGCATAGTTCTCATCCATGGATAACACTCTGCTTTAGAGCGAGAAGTACGCTCTTGCTTTCTAGAGTCTCTAAGACAGCAGGAAACGTGAGTGTGCTGAGAACAAAAGGACGGTGTTTCCTACACATACGGACCATATCTAGTCCAACTCTTCTTCTGAAACTGAAACAAAGCACTGGGCCTGTAACATCCAATGCTTGTCAGTTAAGAAGAGAAACATGTGAGCTTCGTGAACGATGTAGTTCGTTTGAGCAGAAAAGTGACTGCCCTTACCTGAAACGAAGTCTTGCTTGTAGGAAGACTCAGAGCCTGGGATTTAACTCCATTTCTGAATTGAAACACACAGCATAGTTCTCATCCATGGATCACACTCTGCTTTAGAGCAAGAAGCACACTCTTGCTTTCTAGAGTCTCTAAGACAGCAGGAAACGTGAGTGTGCCCAGAACAAAAGAACGGTGTTTCCTACACATACGGACTATATGTAGTCCAAATCTTCTTCTGAAACTGATAGAATGCACTGGTCCTCTAACATCCAATGCTTGTCAGTTAAGATGAGAAACGTGTGAGCTTTGTGAATGATGTAGTTCCTTTGAACTAAAAAGTGACTGCCCTTACCTGAAACGAAGTCTTGCTTGTAGTAAGACACAGAGCCTGGGATTTAAGTCCATTTCTGAAGGGAAACACACAATATAGTTCTCATCCATGGATCACACTCTGCTTTAGAGCAAGAAGCACACTCTAGTGTAGTTGGAGTTTTCCTGCCTGGCCTGGTCAGGACAAATCTCTCTTACCCGCCAGTCCCACAGTCGCTCAGACCCGACCAAGAAAGCACACAGGAACTTACATTGTTTAGAAACTGTATGGCTGTGGCAGGTTTCTTGTTATCTACTTCTATCTTAAATTAACCCATTTCTGTTAGTCTATACTTTGCCACATGGCTTGTGGCTTACCAGTGTCTTTACATGTTGCTTTTCATGGCGGCGGCTGGCGGTGTCTGTCTCCAGTCTTCTACTTCCCAGAATCCTCTACTCTCTTGTCCCGCCTATACTTCCTGCCTGGCCACTGGCCAATCAGAACTTTATTTACACAGAGCGATATCCACAGCACTTCCCCTTTTCTTTTTTTTAAAGGAAGGTTTTAACTTTTACATAGTACAATTACATATAACAAAACAATTATCTAGTAAGAATTACAGTTACATTATTAAAGAAGATATCCTATCTTATATTGGTGAGTCTAAGGTTTTATATCTAAATTATCTTGTATCATAACTGAGCAAAATTATAACTATCTAGTCTTCAACCACATCAAAGACCTCAGAAGGATATAATATCACCTGAGAACCAGGAGAAGGATGCAAGCATTTTTCGGGAGTCTTGCAGGGTAGACAGACACAGCTGGCAGCCTGAACAGTCACCTAATGTTCCTTTGTAATGTTGGGGCATTTGTCTTCAGCCCACAGGGCTAGAGTCTCTCGGTCACTTCTCTCAGTGTCCTGTCGAATGTCTGGCAGTTTCCTCTGCGAAGCAGGAACCTGAAGGACCATTTTGTCAAGCAAAGTTTAGTGGTCACCTTTATTTGGGTCCTGTACGTCCAGTTGATCAAGCAGTCCAGGCAAGAACAGTTTCTTGCCCAAATGGCTATTTTTGCCAAGGTGAAGATAAGATATGAAGTGTCTTCAATGCCCATTCTCCTCTCTGAAGTAAATCGGTGCTGCCAGGAGCAGACATGTCTCACTGTCTCACAGAAAGTCTAAATTTTAAAAATATTTTAAATGCCATATTCTGTAGGTCTTTGAAGTATTTGAAGATTACCTATCTATCTGAAATATCTCTATGTATACCTAGAAGACTTAACAAACATGGCTACGAGTATGATTTATCATAGATGACTAGTTATTAATCTATCTTTAATTATCCATTACAATTTTAAATGAGCTGTACAAACATAATACCTTAAACAAGAGTAGAAATATACACAAAGTATAACAAAATTAACTTTAAGTTTGTATCAATAGACTAAAATCTATACCAATGTAAAACATTTTAAACAAGTTGTTGCTCTTTAGAAGTAAGTTCCTTAATCTACCCTTTTGTCCTATTATATCTATATCCTATCCCCTTTTCTTCTTTAGAAAGAGATCGCATTTATAATCAACCTGCTTTAAAGAAAAATATTGGTTTTTCTCTGTCCCACACTCTTCTGATTTGGGACGCGAGAATCTCTTAACCTTTTCTTTTAGCAATATGTCTGGGTTTAGAGAAGGAGTGAGCCAATTCCATCTCCAAAGCCAGCTTGATAATTTTGGGAATGTGGGCGTAGTTTTTCTTACTACTTCCTGCTGGAGGGGGGCGCTGTATCTTATGGGGACACAAAGAAAATTTTAGGATTATGGAGTAGTCCATTAAGGTGAACCTCTGAGCCAGTTGCCTTGAAACCATTCTGGATGTTGGATCATCTGGGCCATGGTGTCATCGGAGACCTTTCAGGTGGTCTTGGCTGATCAAACCTGATGTATCTTAATCTGGAACAAATCCACAGCCTCTGGCTTTCTGTGGAAACAAAAGCAGAGACTCTTTTCCAAAGCAACATATCCTTGTATCCAAATTTTGAAGTCAAGGTCCCTTTAAAATTTACATATTTGTTTAACTCAACAGCTTTTACAATCAAATCTTTTTTTGTAGTTAAAAATCCCAAAGACAAGACAAACCAGATTCTCTGTGTAATATCCATCTTTGAAAGACTGAATCGCCCCTGTGGCTGCTGACTCCGCCCACCTCAGCTTCCCAACATGGCGGTGGTACAGTTTATAGCCAGCTCTGGGTCTGGAGCCGTGTGTACCATCAACTATCAGAAGCAGTTCTGTCAAAGCAGTGCATAGCCCAGAATTTTTTTTTAAACTAGCAAAGGCTAAATCTACCACGTAGCAGAGTAAAGTGTCGCTTATAGATTCCTCATTCCCGCCACACTGCAGGTCAGACGCACACGCCAGGAACCTGCCATAGTAGCTCAAACTGGCAGGCTGCCGCTAACTTGAGAGAGACAACTAGGAAGCTGTTTTTAGCTCCGTTTTAGAATCTTTTTTCTCAGGTTTTAGGTGGAAATTCTTGCCTCATGTTGGCCGCCATTTGTAGTTGGAGTTTTCCTGCCTGGCCCGGTCAGGACAAATCTCTCTTACCCGCCAGTCCCACAGTCGCTCAGACCCGACCAAGAAAGCACACAGAAACTTACATTGTTTAGAAACTGTATGGCTGTGGCAGGTTTCTTGTTATCTACTTCTATCTTAAATTAACCCATTTCTGTTAGTCTATACTTTGCCACATGGCTTGTGGCTTACCAGTGTCTTTACATGTTGCTTTTCATGGTGGCGGCTGGCGGTGTCTATCTCCAGTCTTCTACTTCCCAGAATCCTCTACTCTCTTGTCCCGCCTATACTTCCTGCCTGGCCACTGGCCAATCAGAACTTTATTTACACAGAGCGATATCCACAGCACTCTAGCTTTCTAGAGTCTCTAATACAGCAGGAAATCTGAGTGTGCCCAGGACAAAAGAACGGTGTTTCCTATACATATGGACCATATGTAGTCCAAATCTGCTTCTGAAACTGATACAAAGCACTGACCATCTAACATCCAATGCTTGTCAGTTAAGATGAGAAACGTGTGAGCTCAGTGAACGATGTAGTTCGATTGAACAGAAAAGTGACTGCTCTTACTTGAAACGAAGTCTTGCTTGTAGGAAGACTCAGACCCTGGGATTTAACTCCATTTCTGAAGTAAAACACACAGCAGTGTAATCATCCATTGATCACACTCTGCTTTAGAACAAGAAGCACGCTCTTGCTTTCTAGACTCTCAAAGACAGCAGGAAACGTGAGTGTGCTGAGAACAAAAGAACGGTGTTTCCTACACATAGGGACCATATCTAGTCCAACTCTGCTTCTGAAACAGATACAAAGCACTGGTCCTCTAACATCCAATGCTTGTCCGTTAAGATGAGAAACGTGTGAGCTTCGTGAACGATGTTGTTCCTTTGAGCAGAAAAGTGACTGCCCTTACCTGAAACGAATTCTTGCTTGTAGGGAGACACAGAGCATGGGATTTAACTCCATTTCTGAAGTGAAACACACAGCATAGTCTCATCCATGGATCACACTCTGTTTTAGAGCGAGAAGCACGCTCTTGCTTTCTAGAGTCTCTAAGGCAGCAGGAAACGTGAGTGTGCCCAGAACAAAAGATCGGTGTTTCCTACACATATGGACAATATGTAGTCCAAATCTGCTTCTGAAACTGATACAAAGCACTGACCCTCTAACATCCAATGCTTGTCAGTTAAGATGAGAAACGTGAGAGCTTCATGAACAATGTAGTTCGTTTGAGCAGAAAACTGACTGCCCGTACCTGAAACGAAGTCTTGCTTGTAGGAAGACTCAGAGCCTGGGATTTAACTCCATTTCTGAAGTGAAACACACAGCAGTGTTCTCATCCATTTATCACACTCTTCGTTTAAACAAGAAGCATGCTCTTCTTTCTAGAGTCTCTAAGACAGCAGGAAATGTGAGTTTGGTGAGAACAAAAGAACGGTGTTTCCTATACATAAGGACCATATCTAGTCGAACTCTGCTTCTGAAACTGATACAAAGCACTGGACCTCGAACATCCAATGCTTGTCAGTTAAGATGAGAAACGTGTGAGCTTTGTGAATGATGTAGTTCCTTTGAACTGAAAAGTGACTGCCCTTACCTGAAACGAAGTCTTGCTTGTAGGAAGATACAGAGCCTGGGATTTAAGTCCATTTCTGAAGGGAAACACACAACATAGTTCTCATCCATGGATCACACTCTGCTTTAGAGCAAGAAGCACACTCTAGCTTTCTAGAGTCTCTAATACAGCAGGAAATCTGAGTGTGCCCAGGACAAATGTATGGTGTTTCCTATACATATGGACCATATGTAGTCCAAATCTGCTTCTGAAACTGATACAAAGCTCTGACCCTCTAACATCCAATGCTTGTCAGTTAAGATGAGAAACGTGTGAGCTTCGTGAACGATGTTGTTCCTTTGAGCAGAAAAGTGACTGCCCTTACCTGAAACGAAGTCTTGCTTGTAGGGAGACACAGAGCATGGGATTTAACTCCATTTCTGAAGTGAAACACACAGCATAGTCTCATCCATGGATCACACTCTGTTTTAGAGCGAGAAGCATGCTCTTGCTTTCTAGAATCTCTAAGGCAGCAGGAAACGTGAGTGTGCCCAGAACAAAAGATCGGTGTTTCCTACACATATGGACAATATGTAGTCCAAATCTGCTTCTGAAACTGATACAAAGCACTGACCCTCTAACATCCAATGCTTGTCAGTTAAGATGAGAAACGTTTGAGCTTCGTGAACAATGTAGTTCGTTTGAGCAGAAAACTGACTGCCCTTACCTGAAACGAAGTCTTGCTTGTAGGAAGACTCAGAGCCTGGGATTTAACTCCATTTCTGAATTGAAACACACAGCAGGGTTCTCATCCATTGATCAAACTCTACGTTAGAACAAGAAGCATACTCTTGCTTCCTAGAGTCTCTAAGACAGCAAGAAACGTGAGTTTGCTGAAAGCAAAAGAACAGTGTTTCCTACACAAACGGACCATATCTAGTCCAACTCTGCTTCTGAAACAGATACAAAGCACGGGTCCTCTAACATCCAATGCTTGTCAGTTAAGATGAGAAACGTGTGAGCTTCGTGAACGATGTTGTTCCTTTGAGCAGAAAAGTGACTGCCCTTACCTGAATGGAAGTCTTGCTTGTAGGAAGACTCAGAGCCTGGGATTTAACTCCATTTCTGAAGTAAAACACACAGCAGTGTAATCATCCATTGATCACACTCTGCTTTAGAACAAGAAGCACGCTCTTGCTTTCTAGACTCTCAAAGACAGCAGGAAACGTGAGTGTGCCCAGAACAAAAGAACGGTGTTTCCTACACATACGGACTATATGTTGTCCAAATCTTCTTCTGAAACTGATAGAATGCACTGGTCCTCTAACATCCAATGCTTTTCAGTTAAGATAAGAAACGTGGGAGCTTTTTGAATGATGTAGTTCCTTTGAACTCAAAAGTGACTGCCCTTACCTGAAACGAAGTCTTGCTTGTAGGAAGACACAGAGCCTGGATTTAAGTCCATTTCTGAAGGGAAACACACAACATAGTTCTCATCCATGGATCACACTCTGCTTTAGAGCAAGAAGCACACTCTAGCTTTCTAGAGTCTCTAAAACAGCAGGAAATCTGAGTGTGCCCAGGACAAAAGAATGGTGTTTCCTATACATATGGACCATATGTAGTCCAAATCTGCTTCTGAAACTGATACAAAGCTCTGACCCTCTAACATCCAATGCTTGTCAGTTAAGATGAGAAACGTGTGAGCTTCGTGAACGATGTTGTTCCTTTGAGCAGAAAAGTGACTGCCCTTACCTGAAATGAAGTCTTGCTTGTAGGGAGACACAGAGCATGGGATTTAACTCCATTTCTAAAGTGAAACACACAGCATAGTCTCATCCATGGATCTCACTCTGTTTTAGAGCGAGAAGCACGCTCTTGCTTTCTAGAGTCTCTAAGGCAGCAGGAAACGTGAGTTTGCTGAAAACAAATGATCAGTGTTTCCTACACATATGGACAATATGTAGTCCAAATCTGCTTCTGAAACTGATACAAAGCACTGACCCTCTATCATCCAATGCTTGTCAGTTAAGATGAGAAACGTGTGAGCTTCGTGAACAATGTAGTTCGTTTGACCAGAAAACTGACTGCCCTTACCTGAAACGAAGTCTTGCTTGTAGGAAGACTCAGAGCCTGGGATTTAACTCCATTTCTGAAGTGAAACACACAGCAGGGTTCTCATCCATTGATCAAACTCTACGTTAGAACAAGAAGCATACTCTTGCTTCCTAGAGTCTCTAAGACAGCAAGAAACGTGAGTTTGCTGAAAACAAAAGAACAGTGTTTCCTACACATACGGACCATATCTAGTCCAACTCTGCTTCTGAAACTGGTACAAAGCACTGGTCCTCTAACATCCAATGCTTGTCTGTTTAGGTGAGAAACGTGTGAGCTTCGTGAACAATGTAGTTCGTTTGAGCAGAAAAGTGACTGCCCTTACCTGAAACGAAGTCTTGCTTGTAGGAAGACTCAGAGCCTGGGATTTAACTCCATTTCTGAAGTGAAACACACAGCATAGTCTCATCCATGGATCACACTCTGCTTTAGTGCGAGAAGCACGCTCTTGCTTTCTAGAGTCTCTAAGGCAGCAGGAAACGTGAGTGTGCCCAGAACAAAAGATCGGTGTTTCCTACACATATGGACATTATATACTCCAACTCTTCTTCTGAAATTGATACAAAGCACTGGTCCTCTAACATCCAATGATTGACAGTGAAGATGAGAAACGTGTGAGCATCGTGAACGATGTAGTTCGTTTGAGCAGAAAACTGACTGCCCTTACCTGAAACGAAGTCTTGCTTGTAGGAAGACTCAGAGCCTGGAATTTAACTCCATTTCTGAAGTGAAACACACAGCAGGGTTCTCATCCATTGATCACACTCTGCTTTAGAACAAGAAGCATGCTTTTGCTTTCTAGAGTCTCTAAGACAGCAGGAAACGTGAGTTTGCTGAGAACAAAAGAATGGTGTTTCCTACACATAAGGACCAAATCCAGTCGAACTCTGCTTCTGAAACTGATACAAAGCACTGGTCCTCTAACTTCCAATGCTTGTCAGTTAAAATGAGAAACGTGTGAGCTCAGTGAACGATGTAGTTCGTTTGAGCAGAAAAGTGACTGCCCTTACCTGAAACGAAGTCTTGCTTGTAGGAAGACTCAGAGCCGGGGATTTAACTCCATTTCTGAAGGCAAACACACAGCATAGTTCCCATCCATGGATCACACTCTGCTTTAGAGGGAGAAGTACGCTCTTGCTTTCTAGAGTCTCTATGACAGCAGGAAACGTGAGTGTGCTGAGAACAAAAGAACGGTGTAACCTACACATACGGACCATATCTAGTCCAACTCTTCTTCTGAAACTGAAACAAAGCACTGGTCCTCTAACATCCAATGCTTGTCAGTTAAGATGAGAAACGTGTGAGCTTCGTGAACGATGTAGTTCGTTTGAGCAGAAAAGTGACTGCCCTTACCTGAAACGAAGTCTTGATTGTAGGAAGACTCAGAGCCTGGGATTCAACTCCATTTCTGAAGTAAAACACACAGCAGTGTAATCATCCATGGATCACACTCTGCTTTAGAGCGAGAAGCACGCTCTTGCTTTCTAGAGTCTCCTAGACAGCTGGAAACGTGAGTGTGCTGAGAACAAAAGAACGGTGTTTCCTACACATAAGGACCATATCTAGTCGAACTCTGCTTCTGAAACTGATACAAAGCACTGGTCCTCTAACTTCCAATGCTTGTCAGTTAAAATGAGAAACGTGTGAGCTCAGTGAACGATGTAGTTCGTTTGAGCAGAAAAGTGACTGCCCTTACCTGAAACGAAGTCTTGCTTGTAGGAAGACTCAGAGCCTGGGATTTAACTCCATTTCTGAAGGCCACCAGACAGCATAGTTCTCATCCATGGATAACACTCTGCTTTAGAGCGAGAAGTACGCTCTTGCTTTCTAGAGTCTCTAAGACAGCAGGAAACGTGAATGTGCTGAGAACAAAAGGACGGTGTTTCCTACACATACGGACCATATCTATTCCAACTCTGCTTCTGAAACTGATACAAAGCACTGGTCCTCTAACATCCAATGCTTGTCTGTTTCGATGAGAAACATGTGAGCTCCGTGAACGATGTAGTTCGTTTGATCAGAAAAGGGACTGCCCTTACCTGAAACGAAGTCTTGCTTGTAGGGAGACACAGAGCATGGGATTTAACTCCATTTCTGAAGTGAAACACACAGCATAGTCTCATCCATGGATCACACTCTGCTTTAGAGCGAGAAGCACGCTCTTGTTTTCTAGAGTCTCTAAGGCAGCAGGAAACATGAGTGTGCCCAGAACAAAAGATCGGTGTTTCCTACACATATGGACATTATATACTCCAACTCTTCTTCTGAAATTGATACAAAGCACTGGTCCTCTAACATCCAATGATTGTCATTGAAGATGAGAAACGTGTGAGCTCAGTGAACGATGTAGTTCGTTTGAGCAGAAAAGTGACTGCCCTTACCTGAAACGAAGTCTTGCTTGTAGGAAGACTCAGAGCCTGGGATTTAACTCCATTTCTGAAGGCCACCACACAGCATAGTTCTCATCCATGGATAACACTCTGCTTTAGAGCGAGAAGTACGCTCTTGCTTTCTAGAGTCTCTAAGACAGCAGGAAACGTGAGTGTGCTGAGAACAAAAGGACGGTGTTTCCTACACATACGGACCATATCTAGTCCAACTCTTCTTCTGAAACTGATACAAAGCACTGGGCCTGTAACATCCAATGCTTGTCAGTTAAGAAGAGAAACATGTGAGCTTCGTGAACGATGTAGTTCGTTTGAGCAGAAAAGTGACTGCCCTTACCTGAAACGAAGTCTTGCTTGTAGGAAGACTCAGAGCCTGGGATTTAACTCCATTTCTGAATTGAAACACACAGCATAGTTCTCATCCATGGATCACACTCTGCTTTAGAGCAAGAAGCACACTCTTGCTTTCTAGAGTCTCTAAGACAGCAGGAAACGTGAGTGTGCCCAGAACAAAAGAACGGTGTTTCCTACACATACAGACTATATGTAGTCCAAATCTTCTTCTGAAACTGATAGAATGCACTGGTCCTCTAACATCCAATGCTTGTCAGTTAAGATGAGAAACGTGTGAGCTTTGTGAATGATGTAGTTCCTTTGAACTAAAAAGTGACTGCCCTTACCTGAAACGAAGTCTTGCTTGTAGTAAGACACAGAGCCTGGGATTTAAGTCCATTTCTGAAGGGAAACACACAATATAGTTCTCATCCATGGATCACACTCTGCTTTAGAGCAAGAAGCACACTCTAGTGTAGTTGGAGTTTTCCTGCCTGGCCCGGTCAGGACAAATCTCTCTTACCCGCCAGTCCCACAGTCGCTCAGACCCGACCAAGAAAGCACACAGGAACTTACATTGTTTAGAAACTGTATGGCTGTGGCAGGTTTCTTGTTATCTACTTCTATCTTAAATTAACCCATTTCTGTTAGTCTATACTTTGCCACATGGCTTGTGGCTTACCAGTGTCTTTACATGTTGCTTTTCATGGCGGCGGCTGGCGGTGTCTGTCTCCAGTCTTCTACTTCCCAGAATCCTCTACTCTCTTGTCCCGCCTATACTTCCTGCCTGGCCACTGGCCAATCAGAACTTTATTTACACAGAGCGATATCCACAGCACTTCCCCTTTTCTTTTTTTTAAAGGAAGGTTTTAACTTTTACATAGTACAATTACATATAACAAAACAATTATCTAGTAAGAATTACAGTTACATTATTAAAGAAGATATCCTATCTTATATTGGTGAGTCTAAGGTTTTATATCTAAATTATCTTGTATCATAACTGAGCAAAATTATAACTATCTAGTCTTCAACCACATCAAAGACCTCAGAAGGATATAATATCACCTGAGAACCAGGAGAAGGATGCAAGCATTTTTCGGGAGTCTTGCAGGGTAGACAGACACAGCTGGCAGCCTGAACAGTCACCTAATGTTCCTTTGTAATGTTGGGGCATTTGTCTTCAGCCCACAGGGCTAGAGTCTCTCAGTCACTTCTCTCAGTGTCCTGTCGAATGTCTGGCAGTTTCCTCTGCGAAGCAGGAACCTGAAGGACCATTTTGTCAAGCAAAGTTTAGTGGTCACCTTTATTTGGGTCCTGTACGTCCAGTTGATCAAGCAGTCCAGGCAAGAACAGTTTCTTGCCCAAATGGCTATTTTTGCCAAGGTGAAGATAAGATATGAAGTGTCTTCAATGCCCATTCTCCTCTCTGAAGTAAATCGGTGCTGCCAGGAGCAGACATGTCTCACTGTCTCACAGAAAGTCTAAATTTTAAAAATATTTTAAATGCCATATTCTGTAGGTCTTTGAAGTATTTGAAGATTACCTATCTATCTGAAATATCTCTATGTATACCTTGAAGACTTAACAAACATGGCTACGAGTATGATTTATCATAGATGACTAGTTATTAATCTATCTTTAATTATCCATTACAATTTTAAATGAGCTGTACAAACATAATACCTTAAACAAGAGTAGAAATATACACAAAGTATAACAAAATTAACTTTAAGTTTGTATCAATAGACTAAAATCTATACCAATGTAAAACATTTTAAACAAGTTGTTGCTCTTTAGAAGTAAGTTCCTTAATCTACCCTTTTGTCCTATTATATCTATATCCTATCCCCTTTTCTTCTTTAGAAAGAGATCGCATTTATAATCAACCTGCTTTAAAGAAAAATATTGGTTTTTCTCTGTCCCACACTCTTCTGATTTGGGACGCGAGAATCTCTTAACCTTTTCTTTTAGCAATATGTCTGGGTTTAGAGAAGGAGTGAGCCAATTCCATCTCCAAAGCCAGCTTGATAATTTTGGGAATGTGGGCGTAGTTTTTCTTACTACTTCCTGCTGGAGGGGGGCGCTGTATCTTATGGGGACACAAAGAAAATTTTAGGATTATGGAGTAGTCCATTAAGGTGAACCTCTGAGCCAGTTGCCTTGAAACCATTCTGGATGTTGGATCATCTGGGCCATGGTGTCATCGGAGACCTTTCAGGTGGTCTTGGCTGATCAAACCTGATGTATCTTAATCTGGAACAAATCCACAGCCTCTGGCTTTCTGTGGAAACAAAAGCAGAGACTCTTTTCCAAAGCAACATATCCTTGTATCCAAATTTTGAAGTCAAGGTCCCTTTAAAATTTACATATTTGTTTAACTCAACAGCTTTTACAATCAAATCTTTTTTTGTAGTTAAAAATCCCAAAGACAAGACAAACCAGATTCTCTGTGTAATATCCATCTTTGAAAGACTGAATCGCCCCTGTGGCTGCTGACTCCGCCCACCTCAGCTTCCCAACATGGCGGTGGTACAGTTTATAGCCAGCTCTGGGTCTGGAGCCGTGTGTACCATCAACTATCAGAAGCAGTTCTGTCAAAGCAGTGCATAGCCCAGAATTTTTTTTTTTAAACTAGCAAAGGCTAAATCTACCACGTAGCAGAGTAAAGTGTCGCTTATAGATTCCTCATTCCCGCCACACTGCAGGTCAGACGCACACGCCAGGAACCTGCCATAGTAGCTCAAACTGGCAGGCTGCCGCTAACTTGAGAGAGACAACTAGGAAGCTGTTTTTAGCTCCGTTTTAGAATCTTTTTTCTCAGGTTTTAGGTGGAAATTCTTGCCTCATGTTGGCCGCCATTTGTAGTTGGAGTTTTCCTGCCTGGCCCGGTCAGGACAAATCTCTCTTACCCGCCAGTCCCACAGTCGCTCAGACCCGACCAAGAAAGCACACAGAAACTTACATTGTTTAGAAACTGTATGGCTGTGGCAGGTTTCTTGTTATCTACTTCTATCTTAAATTAACCCATTTCTGTTAGTCTATACTTTGCCACATGGCTTGTGGCTTACCAGTGTCTTTACATGTTGCTTTTCATGGTGGCGGCTGGCGGTGTCTCTCTCCAGTCTTCTACTTCCCAGAATCCTCTACTCTCTTGTCCCGCCTATACTTCCTGCCTGGCCACTGGCCAATCAGAACTTTATTTACACAGAGCGATATCCACAGCACTCTAGCTTTCTAGAGTCTCTAATACAGCAGGAAATCTGAGTGTGCCCAGGACAAAAGAACAGTGTTTCCTATACATATGGACCATATGTAGTCCAAATCTGCTTCTGAAACTGATACAAAGCACTGACCATCTAACATCCAATGCTTGTCAGTTAAGATGAGAAACGTGTGAGCTCAGTGAACGATGTAGTTCGATTGAACAGAAAAGTGACTGCTCTTACTTGAAACGAAGTCTTGCTTGTAGGAAGACTCAGACCCTGGGATTTAACTCCATTTCTGAAGTAAAACACACAGCAGTGTAATCATCCATTGATCACACTCTGCTTTAGAACAAGAAGCACGCTCTTGCTTTCTAGACTCTCAAAGACAGCAGGAAACGTGAGTGTGCTGAGAACAAAAGAACGGTGTTTCCTACACATAGGGACCATATCTAGTCCAACTCTGCTTCTGAAACAGATACAAAGCACTGGTCCTCTAACATCCAATGCTTGTCAGTTAAGATGAGAAACGTGTGAGCTTCGTGAACGATGTAGTTCGTTTGATCAGAAAAGTGACTGCCCTTACTTGAAACGAAGTCTTGCTTGTAGGGAGACACAGAGCATGGGATTTAACTCCATTTCTGAAGTGAAACACACAGCATAGTCTCATCCATGGATCACACTCTGTTTTAGAGCGAGAAGCATGCTCTTGCTTTCTAGAGTCTCTAAGGCAGCAGGAAACGTGAGTGTGCCCAGAACAAAAGATCGGTGTTTCCTAC